>PITA01001016.1:0-220244 GCA_004023965.1 Spilogale gracilis
GACCTCCCACTGCCTCCTCGTCTCCCACCTCTCTGTTTCAGCACTGCTGGCCTCACCCCTGCCCTGCAAACAGGTTGAACATTCTGGCCTCAGAGCTCTGCTCCTGCAATCCCCTCACCCCCACACGACTTCCCACTCAGTGTTCACTGCGCTCCCCCGCTCCCGGCTTCGTCCTGGTCTCTGCTAAATGTCACTTCCTCAGAAAGGCCTTTCTCCGCCCCCCTTCCTTCTATTCTCTATCCCTTATTTTGCTTCACTTGCCTCAAAACACTGCTGGGTACCTGACCCGCTAGGGCCTATTGGCTTGCTTGTTGATCGAATGCAGGCTGCGTGAGCCCCGGGAGTTTGTTCTGCATGCGAGGTGTCCCCTTACCCCGAGGGGAGTCTGGGGAGCAGTTGCATTCCAACTGACAGGCGGGGGACCCTGAACTCCCTTGGGATGTCCTGAGAAAGACAGTTACCAGCCCAACACAAGAGTCCCTGAAGACGCATAGACTTCAGAAGATTTAAAAAGGTTCTGCTGTTGTGGGGACAAGCATTCATTTTCTATTTAAACCCAGTCAGGGCAAAGTGTTTGAAATATCCTCCCAGTCCCCCAGAAACACGGGGCCACCTGGCCGTCCAAAGACGGACGAACGGCCTCCCTGTGAGCGGCAACATCAACATGGCTTTGTCCCACGGCGCTGGGTTTCAGGCCCACAGGCTCCTCGTCCCGCTTCTCCCGCTGGGCTCCTCCAGGAACCCTGTGCTGGGCCGGAATCAGGAGGACCGTCAAGGTCCCTTCCAAACACCCAAAATCGAACGGATGTTTCCATGGGGGTACTCAGCACGAATGGACGCAGATGTCCATTTAAATCTATGTTGTCGGGGAGCCTAACCCGAAGTAGCCGTTGACACCCGGCCTCCCCCCAGCACATCCTAGCAGAGTGGTTCTCAAAGGGCGGTCCCTGGGAGTCTGGGAGGGATTCACGTTCCTGGGCCCCCCGCTCGTATCTACTGAGTCAGAACTCCAGAGTGGGGCACAGCCTCTGCCACTAAGCAAGTCGTCCAGGGGATTCTGAAGCCCTGGGAAGTCTGGGCAAGACAGCTGGAAACCAAGTTCTCTGTCCCAGACATTGATTCCAGCCCTTGTGAAGGCCCGTCTACACTGTAAGTCACTGACTTTGTGGCACAGGTCTCCAGGGACTCTGCTTCCAGGCCTGGCCATTGTTGTGATGCGCCATTCAGCAGAGGACCCTTCGGGAAAGTTAATTTAATGTAGCCTGTAAGAACAGTAGGAAAGCTTCAACTTCCCTCATCAGGAAGATAACTAAGTTGTCCTCAGTGTAGAGAATGAATAGTTATATCTTAGAGAAATATGGTTTAAATCAACCAATAAAAAAAATCAGTGGTAAAATCTCATCGTCTTTGCTTCAAGTTTTACCAGGAAAATAAAAAACGAGGGGCTTTAATGGGCTTCAATAACTCGTTTCCAAATATTCAATGTGGTTGTCATCTTTATACTTGAAACTCTAAAACTTGAATTATTTATATTAATACAGAAAGGGAACCTTCTAGTGAACTGGTCAGAAGTCAGAGGATTCGGGCAGCTGTCCCAGAAGCAGTTCACTTACCCCGTTGGCCGCCTCACCCCCTTGCTGAATCCCAGTGCCTGCACGGACACCTCCCACCGCCTCGGGTTTGTCTCGGAGGCTCCTGAGAGCAACCCACGGCTACCACGGTCCACGTGTGTCACCCCACTCCAGTAAATGCAAAGCCGGAAACTTCTAGAACCAGACCTTTAAATGGCCTTTTGTCTCCTCGCTCATGCATCTGGGGCCGTGAACATTACATTAAAATGCAGCAAGGCAAATGTCCTATAAAGAACTTTGCTGACAAAAAGGTAAATTTTTAATAACCCATCAGTAGGCTCTATTCGAGAGGGGGCATATCTCACAGGCGTGGGCTTTTTACATCTCCCCTAGGAATTCTCCGTATTAAAGGGATGTTTTCGTTTTAGCGGGAACCCAAGTACAAAACATCCCTAAGTGTGACAATCTCTGCCTCAAATCTCATATATCAGACGGGCCTGTGTTTGCTGAGGGCAACAAACTACCCTCTGCTGAGGTGGCTTTCCCCTTCCTTCAGAGCTCAACGAAAATGCCCCCAATAAGGAAATTGATGAAAACGCTTTATTGGGAGGGAACAGGCAGAGTTTTTCTGGCCTTGCTTGACTATCTAATAACGTCACTAACAGTGAAGGCCGAGTATCTAACAAATACCACAGCACCTCTCGAGAGACCAGAGGCCTGACTGCACAAAGCCTTTCTCTGGAAAATCCCCGTCAGGATCCACCAAGCAGTGAAATGCATAGCAGTCCCTGCTTCTCCAGCAGTGAGAAGGGCCGCCGGAAGGCCCCCTCACCCCCGGGGGTCCGTGGGCCTTCTGGACTGGCTGGAAAAGGGAGCAATCTAATTCCAATTGTAAAAAATAAAATTAAGACCAGCAAGGCGGGGCGGGGGGGTGGGGAGCAGGAGAGGGTGAGAAATGGTGGCCTGGGATCTGGTTGGGATTCAGGTCAGGGTCGAAGTTGTAGCTCTACCACCTGCATGCCAATGTCGATCTTCCAGTATAATCCTCCGAGCCTCAGTTTCCCCATTTGGAAGATAGGACGGAAGACTGTTCGAGAAGGCATCGGAAGGATAAAATGAGGTATCTTGTGAAAAATCACTTAAAACTGTGTCTGGGACTTCATCTCTCAAAGGAAGACATCTGGACAGGCACGTACCCGTGTAACATAGATACAGAACAACTGATACAGTCGTAAGCCGCCATCCTCCACTCGGAGGGCCCGGTCGCGCGTCTCAGAGCATGTGGCCCTTCCCGTCACGAGGACACAGCACGTGATCGAGGGTGGCTCGTGCCCTGTGGTATGATTTCAGGCGTTATGTGGGCGTCACCTCACCGACCAGAGGGGACACCCCACACAGAGCCACCCATTTCCTTAGCGCTGAAGGGAGCAAGGCATGGCACTCATTTCTTTCTTCCATGTTTCACACTGTGAAGCGATTTGGGGTGTTACTGCAGAATACCAGAAAGCATTTATTTTTTAGCCACGGGGAACATTGACTCCATCGCAATAAAATGTTTCCTCAGCATTTTATTAGTGAAAATGTCAGCTCGGCTCAGCTCACCCTACCGAGATGCGAGATGGGCTTTTATTCACCAGCACCGCCCCGCTCCTCGGGCCTCCGGGCAGCCTGGCTTTCTCCTCAGCCTCCCCAGCCTCCCAGCACCCTCTTCTCTCAGATGGTTTTCAGCCCCTCCTGGGCCTTCCAACCGGATCAGTAGTCGGTCGTTGGACAAACATTTTTTAATTTCCCAGGAACCACAGACATAAAGCAGGGTGAGAGGGAGCTGGGATTTAATCACAGATGAGATTTAATTTGTGTATTTTAAGCTCCATATGAAAGTTGTAATTTTCCCTTCAGAGCTCCACAATTAATCCTCCTTGCTTCAGTCCCAAGCACTGCGAACGTCGCTCGTCCTTGGCCCGGAGGAGGGTGCTGAAAGCTTAGTTCACCAGGCCAGACTCAGGGTGACAGGCTCCGGGCAGCCCGGCCAGCGTCTCTGCTCGCCAGGCAGTGGCACCTCCAGGCGTGGACGGGGCTTTACCCTCTGGTGGGAGGAAGCGAGGGCACGCACGGGGTCTCCGTTGACCTTGGCTTCTGGTCGGTGGGCTGCAACCACTGCCCCATCCTTTGGGGTCCGGGCCCAGGCCGTGCGTGCTCTCTTCCCGTGGCCGAGTTTGGGTTCCTGCTGCTCCCTGCACCTGTGCCCCGCTGCGGGGGACAACAGTCATCAGTGACATCAGGAACACGAAGGCAGCAGGACATGGGCTGCTGGAGGACAGTGTGGGGCAGAGAGTGGCTGGGCATCACACATTCATGCACACCACTGCTGACACAGCGTGCCTACTTCTGTCTCCAAGATGGGAAAATGGACAATCGGGGCAGCTAAAGGGCTGGTCCGAGGCCACACAGCCGGGAGACGGGAATGCCCAGAGTGGGGCCCGGTGCTGGGGAGTTTGCCACATGCCCCCAGGAGCATCTCTGATGGAGGCTGTGTGTAAGCAAGGTCAGGCTTCCCACCCATGAGCTGGAGCTCTGGGGGGACACCCAAGGTCCACATGCTGTTTAAACCTGACTCGAAGCTGCCTAGCTGCCCTTGGAGCTAGAGACTTCCCTTCTCCTTGGGAACTTCAAAAGGGTCTAGGGACTGTCAGACCCCATCCCAAAGGGGTTCCCACAGTGGGCAGGAAGCCAGCCTATAGGAACTTATACGTATCTCATAACCCTAATAGTTTGTGAATCCGCACAACAGCACCAACCCCTTCAAGAGGTTAGGAAATGAGAAAGAGCAGGTCGGCCAAAGACCAAGGGCCCAGGGTGGGATGCTGTCTTCTACAAACGCCCCTCTCCCTGCTCATGGCATTCTGCAGCCTTTCCTGAGCCTTTCCCTCCTGTCCCCAGACGGTGACCTGCCCAGGACTCCCCTTGTAGGGTTTCAACCAGGTGCCCCTTGTTCACTCAGAGATTTCTCTGTCTCCCATCCCCACGTCCTTCCCCTCTCAAGGGGCACAAAGGGCCTGCCGTGAGCTGGGGTTCAGGAAGCCACCAAGCAGCTGAGAGCTCTTAGCCACCAAACACTTAAGTCTTCTGGGCCTCGGTTTCCCCTTCTGTAAAATGAGGTGACAAGGCTAGGTCTTGATCTCAAAGTTCCTCCTAAACATTAGACTCTGGGGTTCTAGTCCATGATCAGGGAAGAGCCTACTTCTCCCACAGAGCTCATCGGGGGCCCTCTACCGCCTTTGGAAGAGAGTAAATAACAGCCAGGAGACTCCGATCTGGGCCACCTTGCAGGGCAGGGAGCTGCGTCCTCCCCCACCAAAGATGCGGCAGCCCCCGCCCCCCTCGCAGGGGTAGAGCTTTTCTCCAGGAGGAAATGGGACTTGGCCAAGGTTGTCTGTGGGGCTGGGAGAGCGCCGTCCAGGGAGTGCGGAGGCCAGGGCCCTTCCAGGCTCCACGCCACCGATGCCCGGGGCTGCTTTCTGTGCAGCTGAAAGGGGCCAGCCCCTAACACTGTCTCACAGCGCCTCTCTGCTGGAAGGACACGTGGCCATGGCGGTCTCACCCAGAAGCTGCTTTGTGTTTGCTTGAGCTGCACTTTCTTATCCACAGGCCTTTCTTCTCCTCGTCCCCCTGAACCTTTCTGGCCAGCTGTGGGCAGACCCACGGGGCTGGGCCCATCCTGCGGGGTGCTCTCGGGGCCCTGCCCCACCGCCTGGCCTTCCACCCTCCTCGCTATTGTCCCTTAGCCTCCCAGCACCTCCTCTCCCGCAAGTCTTGGAGGGTGAGAACTGCTGCCTTGGGGAGCAGTTTCAAGTTCAGGTAAGGTGGCATGATGGCACCTTGTTCTAAAGGAATCAGAACGACTGGATCCTGTCACAAAGAACATTCTGGAAGGGGGAGCATATTTTTATCACTTGACTCTTCACTGTGGAAAACAAAGGGTAGAGATCTCTGGATTATAAGCTCACATGTTCATCAACTGCTCATTTGTTGATCACTACTTTTTGCCAGGCTCATTTCAAACCTGTACTTAGGGCACCATGGTCTCTCTGGAGGATGGAGGGTCCTCGGTGTCACTCTCCCATGACCCCTCCAGGAGAATGTAACTCCAATGCAGGGCTCTGTGTCCCTTCCTGCCCCTCTCCGCTCATCCCAATTCCCCCTGTCTGTTTCTCCCTTCTTTCTCTCTTCTGCCTTGTCTGTGGCCCATTCGGAGGTCTTCCAGTGAAACTCCCAGTGAAACTCCCTGGCAGCCCCTAACGCCGCAGAAACAGAGTGCTAAAGTCCTCCTGTGATGAAAGGAGCCCCTCTAAATGAAGGGGTGTTGGGGGAGCACCCACAGAAGGACAGATGAGGGGTGGCCATGTGAAAACGAGACTGACCTTGAGTCGCCACATCCAACTGGGTGGGGAGCAGAGACCAGGCAGGACCAGGGGGACTGCACCGTGCTGGGCAGGGGCACGAGCTCCCCGTGGCTCCCTGGTGGCTCTGATTGTTCTCTCGAAAACCATCTGAGCTGGTCTGAAGCAACCTCTTCCAATGCCAAGGGTCCTTTCCAGGAAGCGGTGCCTCCTCCCCTCCTTGCCCTCAGCTACAAGCTCTGTACTTCTCTCCCAACCCCTCCAAGCCCCAGAAGATGAACTCCTTAGGACAGAAGGGTCTTTCCACCCCTTTGGCCCAATCCAACCTTGCCCCTCCCGAGGCAGCAGGATGCTCTTCGAGAATGCCACCCACAGAGTCGTGGTCAGCAGCACCCACCTACCAACCTCCAGCACCTGCTGATGACAAACTTGGCAGAAACCTAGATGGTAGAGATCAGGTATAACAGGATTAACACATGTGACTTTGCTTCTTCTCAAAGACCACTTCCTAACCACATATCTTGGATACTCTTCATTAAAAGGATGAGCAAGAAATTTGATTCATGCGTCGAACGCCTATTTGAATAAGTGTAACAATAGCTATAGTGCTCATTAAGAAAAAGGGAAAAATTAATTTTAAGAAGTAACAGTCACAGAAGAATATATACAAATGGCCAATAAACATGTCAGAAGAAGTTCTCACTATAAATTGCTGGGGAAATGCAAGCTTGAGCCGCACTGAAGTACCACCATGTACCCAC
This sequence comes from Spilogale gracilis, assembly GCA_004023965.1. Taxonomy (NCBI): domain Eukaryota; kingdom Metazoa; phylum Chordata; class Mammalia; order Carnivora; family Mephitidae; genus Spilogale; species Spilogale gracilis. The sequence goes on from PITA01001016.1 coordinate 6,733, forward strand.
CAGGACGACAAAAAACTACAACGCTGATAAATACTTGAATTGCCATACAGTGTTGATAAGAGAATAAAAGTCACAATGACGTCAACTATGACCCACTAATTTCACTCCTCGATACTCACCCAAGAGAAATGAAAATATTTGTACACACAGTGACCTGTACCAGAATGTCTGTAGAGCTTTATTTATAATAGCAAAGAACTGGAAAGAGCCCAAGTGTCCATCACTAGGAGAACAGATAAATAAACTGGACTACGTTCCTCTGATGCCACAGTGCTTGGGAAATAAAGACAATGACCTGCCAACACCTGCCCCACCATGGATGAAACCCAACGAGACTCACTAGGAAAGAACGTGCCGTCCGTTCCCTTTACATGAAGTTCCAGAGTGGGCAAGATTATCTACGGGGGAGAAGACGGTTACCTCTGGGTGGGTCAGGACCAACTGGGAAGGAACACATGGAAATTTCCAGTGATGGGACAGTTCTGTATCCTGATAGAAGTTTGGGTTATACAAGTGTATACATTTGTCCAAAAAAAAAAAAATCAACAAATATGCACATAAAGTGTGTGTGTGTTGCTTTGTAAATTGGTCCTCTAAAGAAAAAAGAAAAAAGCACTATAAATGCTGGAGAAAAAGAGCTGTGGTCTTTCCTGGGAACGGTCTAGAAGGGAAGTGGGAGAACACCAAGGCCTTGCCTCTCAACAGTGTGGGGCTTGGGCCACTGTGGAGGCAAAGGTCTGGGGAGAAGACACGCTCCCATCAGGCCACATCAGTGGAGGTGGTGTTAGGACCCAAGGATGGGACTTCTCAGGGCCAGAAATCTTGAGATGAGTGTGGCCCCCAAAGAGTGGTGATCAGGGTGGATCAGCAGACCGACCAGCCAGGCTTCCACTCCCAGTGCTAGCTGCCGCCAGACAGGGTGACTTCCTGTCTCAACTACCAGAAACCTCAGGTTGTCAAAACTTCAGTGTCGCAAGGAGCCCTGGAGGTCAGGAGCTCCTTCCCTGCCAAAGCAGGTACCCCGGGGCACCATCCTCGGACCTGGAAAGACCCAGCCCAAGTCACCCAGACATTTTATGTCTGTTGATGTGAGGGACTTAGAAGTGACTGGGACACCTTCTATGCAAACACATCTCACTTGAGTGCAGCCAACAGCCACAATGAGCCTGTGTCCAGGCGACACGGGGGACAGAGGAACAGGCCAAACGACACCTCAGAGAAACAGTCGGACACAGCGATGCTTAAAAAGACTTAACGGACACAATAACTCATTAAATTTGAGCAAAGCTACTGGAAACAATACACAGTTTGAACATAGGTTATGTATTGAGGGAAGCAGAAAGGTAAAGACGTTGGATGAAGCAAGTAGAGAGCAGTATATACATTTTGTCCCATTTTAAGATTTCTTTTTCAGAAGGGTCTACTCTATGATATTCAAGGTGGTCATCTCTGAGCAAGAGAAATCTGGAAGTTTTGACTTCTTTGTTCTCTGAATTTCTACGGTGCATATGTACCACAACTGTTATGAATTGAATTGTGCCGCCCTGTCCCCAAAATTCGTATATTGAAGTCCTAGCCCTCAGTAACTGAGAATGTGACCTTATTGGGACAGAGTCATTGCAGACATAATCAGTTAAGTTAGGATGAGGTCATACTCTTGCTGAAGCCGGGTGGGCCCAGCCCAGTAGCACTGGTGGCCTTAATTTGGACACAGGGAGAAGGCCGTGTGGGGAGGAAGGCAGAGACTGGGGCCATGCTTCCACAAGCCCAGGAATGCTGAGGCCTGCCTGCAGAGCCCTCGAAGCGAGGGGAGGGGAGCACAGCAGACTCTCCCTCCCGGCCTCGGCAGGAACCCATCCTGCCCACACCTGGATCTTGAACGTTTAGCTTCCAGAACTGGGGGCCAGTAAATGCTGCCCGGCGTGTGGCACGTTGTGGCTACAGCCTAGCCAAGCAAAACATCTATAAAACAAGAAAATACTTAAGTTTAAAAATTAAAATATAAAATGTGGGGCTGGGGTGGGAAGTGCCTGATTGATGGGAGGTAAGCTCTCACAACGCCAGGGACCTCTCTTCACGGGACACTTGGTTCCTTTTTTTAAAACAGCTTTAATGGCGAGAACGTTCTTCCTTCTGTCAGGCTGAAAGCTGCCTCCTCAGCTCTTCCGCCCATTGATCTCATGAGTCAGGCTCCCCATGAGTCACTTCTGCTCCCTGGAGTGGTGCAGAGGAAGGCTTCATTCCCGGGGAGCCCCCAGAAGCTGCGCCCCTCTGCTCCCCACCTTCTACTCTCCCCTGTGTCCCCGCAGTGAGTTCTCCCTTGGATGGCAGCAGGGGAGCCCGGGAGGGAGGAGGGACCCCGAGCCAGCAGGCCACTGTGGTCCCAGTGCCCTCGCCCGCCTCCAGTGAGCTCGGAGTCTATTATTATAATGAAACGCCTCGTCCTCCCATTACGTGGCCCTGAGGCTGGGCACAGAAACATGAGCTGACGGGGGCCAGCAGATCAAAATAACTTCCAAGAATAACCGGCCACACTGCCCCTCCTGCACTGCCCAGTGTGGGCCCGGCTGGGCCCCAGCACTTCCTCCCCACACGCCCCAGGAATAAGGCTATCATGTCTCACATACTGAAATCCAATAAACTGAAACAATCAGAGGAAGTGTGGAGCTTTCTCCACGCAGGGAGTGAAACGGGACCCTGCTTATCAAAGTGACGAGATTTATTCAGTTGCTACAAACTTCCAAAGACTTCCTTTCACAAAAGAAAGGCCGGGAGGAAGGTCATGTCCTACGGTCACCTCCATGGAGCCCAGAGACCATCTGCTTCACTTCAAGCAAGTCTTCAGGCACACCCCCGCCCCCGACCGCGGCCCTTCCTCCTGGAGATCCAGGGCAGGGAGGGAGTGACCCAGCTTTCAAGGGGGTCCGGGTAGAGGAGGCCTAAGCACCTCTCAGACCACGGGCAGTCCACGACATGGGGAAGCCGGCACAGCCTGGCACCTCCCTGGAGGTGGGGAAGAGGAAGGAGAAGGGAGCGTGCGAGGAGGAGATAGGGGAGTGAGAGGTAGATAAGGAGGGAGGCCCACAGGCACCTAGAGGGATGAACTGAAGGAGAGAGGGAGGGGAAGAAAGAGGAAGGGGCAAGGTCCCTCCTCTGCACCTGCCCTTGGCACCTTCTGCACTAATCTAGGCCCTCCAGCCCAACCCCCACATCCTCCAGATGGTTCTCCCGGCCCCTGGGCTCCCCCTACCCCTACCTGCTGGCCTGTTGTAACCAGATAAATCTCCTACCGTCTCATCTCCTTCATGCCCTCTTCCTGCACATCACACCCTCAGAGTAGAACACATCTTCTGGTTCCCTGGCCCCAAGGAGGCCCCAAATCCCATCATGGACCCTTGCCGGGGATGCCTCTCCGAGGGCCCTCTGCTCTCCTCCGTGGCCAGGCAAAGGGTCCTGCCAAGCTCAGGCCTGGGCCTCTCCCCTGACCTTGCTCCTGAAGCCCTTCCACTGGACGGGCTTGACTGCCGTCCCCGTGCTCCCCTGCCAGCGTCCGGACCAGACCGGGGAGTGGGGGGATGGGCTCTGAAAACGGAGGCACCATCAAATGAAGAGGCGCCAGGGGTAGATGGAAGCCGACTTAAGGAGGCTGACTGACGAACCTGACATCAGTGTATTGGTTTCCACCGAACTGGCCGCGGCGGGAGCAACTTCATCTGCTTCCTGGAGGAGGTGTGGCCTCCGTCTACTATTGCCTCTAAGCAGAAGAGTAGATGGAAGGGAGCGGGCCTTTTACGAGATGTGCGGACCCCCTTTTGGTGGTCTCTGCTATGGAGAGGCTCCCTTACTTTCCTGCTCTAGATGCCAAGAACCAGTCCTTGGGAGGACAAATATATCATCTCTGTCCTTGGGAGACTTAATACTAATCAAAGATGAATTCAGACAGGGCTTCGGAATTCTTCTCAATACTACAAACTCAGTCAGAGTTGGCCTATAAGAGTTGAAGTCTGTTTGTCCTTCATGAGGAGGACCCTCAGCATCCTTCCAACAGTGACACGACCCCTGAGCCGGCAGCTGGCCCTACCCCACGGCCTGGCAGCGTGGGGCGGTGGGCTGGAGCAGGGGAACGACACCGTCCAGCTGGTCCCCGCCTCCACACCGCCGGCCACCTTCCCGGGCGCCCGGTCACTCGGAGGCATTTCCAGGCCTTCTCTGGGCTTCTGTCTACCCATCAATCAGTCAATATTGACTGAGCACCTCCTACAGAGAGCTTTGATCCGCAGCTGATCATCTGAGGAAAGCTCTAAGTGGTTGCATTCGTGTTAACTGCATCAGCTACAAAAATAGGGAAAATTCAATTAAAAGTGCCTTAAGAAATAGGACATTTATTGTGTCACATAACAAGCACAGAGTCACCTAACGGGGCTCGCGGAGGCATACCCCGAGTCCCAGGAGCTCTTGACCTCCCACGTGGTCAAAAGCAGCCTTTGCCCCAGGGGGTCCGGGTAGAGGAGGCCTAAGCACCTCTCAGACCACGGGCAGTCCACGACATGGGGAAGCCGGCACAGCCTGGCACCTCCCTGGAGGTGGGGAAGAGGAAGGAGAAGGGAGCGTGCGAGGAGGAGATAGGGGAGTGAGAGGTAGATCCGTGCCCCCTTCTCTTGCCAGGGACTGAGTTCGTTGGGGGAGCTCTCCCTCTCTGGTCTCCCAGTCCTCAGAACAGGCTTTCCCAGAGGTTCCCCGCCAACCGCCCTTCAGGTCCCCTGGGTCAAGAAGGCTACTGCCTAATCCTAACCCTAATGCTGGCTAGCAGAGGGAGCCCTCTGGGGTCAGCTCAAGCCCCTGGAGGTTTCCTGGGACTAGGGAATGCAGGGACCCCTGTTTGGAGGCCTCAGCAGTATGGGCTGTGTGGGCGTACAAACCTGGCCCCAGTTTGGGGAACTTCAAAGACCCCCCAAGTCTCTACGGAGACCACACAGGAAGATCCCCCGGGGCCCGGGGCCAGACACTAGGTCAGCGCTGTGACCACCGGGGCGTGCGCCGCCCCCGCAGAAGCGGAAGGGACGCGCAGGTGCCGGGCAAGGTCACAGAGGCGGACCATTCAAAGATGGCCCTCGTCCACGGGGCAAGAAGGGCCGCTCCCAAATGCTCGGCGGTTCACCTGGAGGAAAGCCGTGCTGGGACGACGCTTGGGAAAACCGGGCGGCACCGCAGCATGGCCCAGATTCCAGGGGAAGGAAAGGCAGGCCGGGGGCGTGGCGACAGGCATTCCAGACCCCGAAACAGCCCTGAGTTTTTCCCGTGACCGAGGACTTTGCAGCTGCGGTCACAGCTAGCTAAGCCACTGGCCGGCCCACGGCTGTGTTTATATTGAGTCCTTTTGATGACAGCGTGAATTCTGAGAACAAAGCTTCCAGGCTGGAGCTGTGTAACCAGAACCCAGAGACAAAAATAGCTTCTCTTGCCATGCATGGGGAGGGTCTGATGTGTCGCTGGGAGAAAGTGTTTCTGTCATTTAGAAAACTTAGCGGGTTTCTCAAAAACCATAAAACAGGTGAATGACGGAACCTCTCTATTTGGTTAGTTTTATCACATGTAATATTCTTTTCTTTTTTTTTTAAGATTTTATTTATTTATTTGACAGAGCGAAACACAGCCAGAGAGGGAACACAAGCAGGGGGAGTGAGAGAGGGAGAAGGATGCCTCCCCGCCGAGCAGGGAGCCCGATGTGGGGCTCGATCCTCGGTCTCCGGGATCATGACCTGAGCCGAAGGCAGTCGCTTAACCAACTGAGCCACCCAGGCGCCCCTGTAATAGTCTTATAGTTATTTGATACTTTCCTAATTAACTTTCCCTTCTCTGATTGAAAAATCCAGTGACTTTTCAAAGTGTTTCAAGGTGTAAGAGAGAATGATCTAGTAGATTAGAAGGTTGGAGTTTTTACAGAAACATGAAAGAGAGTATCAGGGAACCAAAAGCAAATCTTCATTTTATGATGTTATGTTAGTCACCATATAGGACATCACTAGTTTTTGATGTAGTGTTCCATGATTCATTGTTTATGTATAATAATACCCAGTGCTCCAGCAATCCGTGCCTTCCTAAATACCCACCGCCGGGCTTACCCATCCCCTCAATCCCCTCCCTTCTGTAACTACACTCACTTCGTTTCCCAGAGTCCATCGTCTCTCATGGTTTGCTTCCCCCTCTGATTTTGCTCCCTTCATTTTTCCCTTTCTTCGCCTAATGTCCTCTGTTCTATTCCTTATGTTCCACAAATAAGTGAAACCAAAAGATAATTGTCTTTCTCTGCTTGACTTATTTCACTTAGCATAATCCCCTCCAGTTCCATCCACATTGGTGTAAATGGTGGGTATGCATCCTTTCTGATGACTGAGTAATAGTCCATTGTATATATGGACCACATCTTTACCCATTTGTCTATTAAAAGACATCTCAGCTCTTTACATAATTTGGCTATTGTGGACATTGCTGCTATGAACATTGGGGTGCAGGCCCCCCTTCTTTTCACTATATCTGTATCTTTGGGGTAAAAATCCAGTAGTGTAGTTGCTGGGTCATAGGGTAGCTCTAATTTTAACTTTTTGAGGAACCTCCACACTGTTTTCCAAAGTGACTACACCAACTTGCGTTCCCACCAACAGTGTGAGAGGGTTCCCCTTTCTCAACAGCCTCTCCAACATTTGTCGTTTCTTGCCTTGTCAATTTTTGCCTTTCTAACTCATGTAAGTTGGTATCTCAGTGTGGTTTTGATTTGAATTTCCCTGATGGCTAATGATGTTGAATATTTTTTAATGTGTCGTTTAGCCATTTGTATGTCTTCTTTGGAGAAGTGTCTGTTCATGTCTTCTGCCAATTTTTTGACTTGATTATTTGGTTTTTGGGTGTTGAGTTTCAAAAGTTCTATATAGATATAAAAGCAAATCTTGAGGGATAACACTTTCCTTAGAAAGATGCATCCACGTGCAAAGCCGATATTTCTAAATCGAGTCAAGAAATACCTCAAAAGGACCTAGCTCCCTTGTGTTCTACTGAATTCCTGAATCGGCATCTTCATACCCAATACCTGGTCAATACACAGTGAATCACGAAGAACTGTGGATTCTTACCTGGTACTATGGAGAAATTAAGATTATATAACTATATTTATTAATAAAACAATATATAGATAATTATATCCAAATCTCTCTATGAATATAAAATTTCTTGATAGTTTCCTTCTATATGTATCCATATATATTTATATATATGTTATATATTTATATGTTACTTTTAGAATATTTGCAATTACTTTAATATATTGTATCCTTCCCGACATTATTTTGTAGACACTGTATTTTGTATACACTCTGTCATTTTTAATCACCATTAATATGTTATAGAATTAGAGGATTCATGACAAAGTAACCATTACTATATTATTGGGTTTTTTAAATTCTTTTAATTCTAACTTCATGTCTTATTGTAAATATAGCTTTCTCTTTATTTGGATTATTTCCAGAATAGAATTATGGGGTCAACGTTATCGCTCCTCATGATAACTCTTCCAAATTCCTTTCCAAAATAATCCAACCAATTGGTACTTCCATCAGGAATTCATGAGTATTCCTACTTACCTGTTCCCTTAACAACATCTCTGTTACTATAATGACATTAGATAGTTGTATTACTTTGTGCTTCAATACTCATGAATTTAGTGAGTAAAGAATAGTCACTGAGTTCATTCATGAACTTTAATTTCAGCTTCTGTGAACTGTGAACTCTTGGCCATTTTTAGAGAGTCATATGCTTGGACATTTTTAAGAACTCTTGATTTATCTTTCACGCCTCTGTCATTTATTACAAATATGCACACTGTGACCATGTTATTATCATTCACCATTGATTGCTGCTCCTATGTGCCAAGCTCAGTGCTGAGTGACCTCCTTATAACCACGTAGGAGGAAGCACCATCTCCATTTCATAGATGAGAAACCACTTCAACAGTTTGGTCAACAACAGAGAGGTAGAAAATGTCAGTCCTGAGTCTAGATAGTCCCTTACCGCCCTGACATGGTCCCAGTATTTGTACAGTGTCTTTCTGTCTTGGTGTATTCTGGTTACTTAAGGTTTATAACATTGTGGTTTTTAATTCCAATATAATCATGTATGTCCATATTTTTTTAAATTTTTTATTTCTCTATAACCATAATTGCCACTAAGGACATGTCTGTTGACTTTGCTTGATATAGGTATTTAATAAGCCCCAGTGAATTGGTCCCAATCTTGTTTTATAGAGGCATTTTGACATCCCAGGCATCACTAGAAGTAGATTGTCACCGAGACGCAGAGAACTTTGTCACCGAGAATTTTAATCTAGAGGGATATTTTTCTCCCATAACTCAGATCTACCCATTTTAAAATTAGCACGAGTTATAACATTTTCCAAACAGGAGAAGAAAAATGAGGCCCTGATGAGTTGTGCTTTGGGGGGAGAGCAGAAGTGAAACAGAAGCAGAGACTCAGAGCTGACCGTCCCTAGATATCATGTGTTTTGCTGTGGCCGAGGGCCGTCCTTAGACCACCGTGCTTTTAAGAGGGGGGGTGAATCTACACTCCTGGGAGCAGACCCTCCCATCACTGACTCCCACCACTATCTGAGGACAAGTCCAGATCTCCCTCCGTGGCTCCCGTGCTTCGTCTACTGCTTACCCTTCGTCGGGTTTGGACGCAAACCCTGAGACTTCGGGACCTGCTTCTCTATCCCCAGCCCGGCCGCGGGCTCCACTCTCTGCCCCATGGCCCCTCCGGTGCACTGCCCGCATGCTGGCCGCCGGCCAGGCTCTCCCTGGCAGCGCTCACCAGCCCCAGGTTGTGAGAACCATGGCTCCGGCTGCCATGTCTCCGAGGTGACCAGAGATTCCTAAGCCACTCATACTGTCACTTGGGGATACAGACCCTTTGATCTCCGGAAGCCCTGCCGCTGCTGCTGCCCTTCTGGGCAATTCTAATGGAGGGGGTGACTTAGCAAAGAGTCGGTTCCTGCAGTTCTCCCAAAGCCAGACACCACGCTCCTGACAGGTGGCTCCATCCATCTCTCCTGTTGTTCCCGGAGGCGGCGGGGGACCCCAATGTGTCCCACTGGTGCTCCTTGTCCCACGACGCTGCCCTTGTAGTCCAGGGGAGCGTGGTGACCCAGGGGGTAAGTTTTACTTCCTGCCCTGCCTTCTGGAAGTATGAGCTGGAGCCTGCCTTTATTTTCTGACTTCCCTTGTCTTCCAGAACTCTTGTATCTGCTGATCCACAGGCCCGGTGCACTCTTCTCTTTTCTCTCACTGCTGCTTGCCTTTCCTCGGCCGTCCTCGGCCGTCCACGGCCATCATCTCCATCACGAGCCCATTTACTTCCCTGTTGTGCCCACACGTGTTGAGCTCCAGGCACTTCCACCCTGTCTACCTACAGGCTCCTGCAGGACCCGCATGGACCCCTAGCCCCTGCTGCGTTCTTTTTCTGGCACATGGTTTATTCTGCTGCTAAGATACCCGTACCTCCAATATATGATCATAGTAACCTGTGGTATTCACCGTAATGACGACTCTGCTTTTAGGAATGAGAGAAACGGGCCAGATCAGCTTTCCAGGGCCATTGTAAGAGAGCACCCCAGACTGGGGGATGAAAACAGCTCTATCCTCTCACCCTCTGGAGGTTACAAGTGTGAAACCAGGGTGTTGACAGGGCCGTGCTCTCTCCAAAGCCTCTAGGGGAGGCTCCCTCTCAGCCTCTTCCAGTCCTGGAGGCCCTGGGTGGTCCTGAGCCCATGGCAGCATTTCTAAGGGCTCTGCCTCCTACATCCCACTGCCTCTCCACTGGCCTTCTGCTCCCTGCTCTCCCTGGAAGGGCCCCATCAAACTGGAGTAGGGCCCACCCGATGACCTCATCTGAACTTGATCACATCTGCAAAATCCCTATTCCCAAATGAGGTCACATTCACAGGCACTGGTGGGTAGGACTTCAACGTATCTTTTGCGGGGGACACAGCTGAACCCTTAACATAGGTGAAGTCTGTCTTTGGCCTCCTTCCCCACCACATTCGGTGTTTCCAACCCCAGCCTCCCTGGAACCCCTTCCTCCCTAGCCCCACTGCAAATTAATATTGGCGCGAGGTAGGAGGGAAGATGGGCTCATGATGATGTAAGATTAAAAATCTTACACTCACAGAAGACACTCTGACGATGGGGTTGTGCATATGTGTGAAGGATTGAGGAAGGCAGGTGACTGGGGCCCCGAGACCCTTTCTGGAGGCATCTGCTATGTTTGTTGACACGGAGGCTCGAGCCAGATGCTTGGCGTCCCTCGGTCTGAGTGTGTCCCCTGTCCCCGTACTCCCCGGCACCCAGCTGCTGGCTGCTCTTTACTTTGGGGTGGAGGGAATTGTCAGGGAGAGCAGATCTGTGAACATGAAATGCTCAGATGCTTGAAGACCCAAAGGGTAACCATGTAGAAAGAGGGGTGGGTCCAGAGAGGAGAGCCCTATGTTCCCACTGTAACAGAGGAGCCACACTGGGGACACTGTGCAGACAGAAGCCAGTGATCCCAGACCAGTAGGACCAGTAAATGACACCCATGTGGTCAGGCTCCTTTCTAGCACCTGCCCCTGACTCACTCTACCTGTTAGAGCTCGCCGGTTCCTATAGGCTTGGAGGTGAGCTTAAAGTCACCCCCCACAGCAGCAGATCAGCACTTGGAAAGACCTGACACAGAGATGAAATCTGTCTGACATTCTTCGTCTGGACCTGGAAGGACAGACATCCCTGGAGTTCTGACCTGCGCTGCTTTGGGCCACCATGGCCCATGTGATGGCCAGATCGGCCCCCTCGCTGGTGTCTGTGTTGTGGGGCCAAGGAGAGGAGACCAAAGAGCCTGGCCGGGAGAGCTGGAGGTCACACGCCTTCAGTCCCTTGGGGAGCACGGACCACTTCCCTGTGCATACCTAGCGATGGTGACTCTGTGGGCGGGGGCGGGGCCAGCCCCACTGCCTTGTCTCTTTACCCTCGCCCCCAGTCAGGGCTATAATGAGGGCTGTGAATGCCAGCTCATGGCTCCAAGGGCTGTTGGCTGCAGGGAAGTAGGGACCACTCACAGAAGCGCTACTGCAAAGTATCCAGTGGGAGGACACAGGGTCTGGGGCATTTTAGAATCGGTCATCTCTTCTAAAAGTACATCCTGGCTTTTTAAAAAATATGTTGCATCAAAGTTGAAATTTAAGTAATAAATAGTTATTTATTTAACAACCAGGTTTTGATGCCTCCTTCAGAAATTTACTTTCAGGACGCCTGGGTGGCTCAGTCAGTTAACCGTCTGCCTTTGGCTCAGGTCGTGATCCCGGGATCTTGGGATGGAGCCCTGTGTCCGGCTCCCTGCTGAGGGAAGAGTCTGCTTCTTGCTCTGCCCCTCCCCCACTCATGCTCTCCCTTCTCTCTCAAATAAATAAATAAAAATATTTTAAAATTTTTCCTTTCTAAAAAGAACCATTGTATGTCCTTTAGGTACCTATTCTGCCTCATCTTTAAAGCTTTTCCATTCATCACAACTCACTCTGCTACAAGCCGGGCAGTGTGAGTGACACCTGGTACGGGCTGAAATACGCTGCTTTGCTGTATTGAAGAAATCCTCCCTTTCCTTTAGTAGGCGCCCACCATTTATCAGACATAAAAGGAACTATCAGATAATTGAGAAGACATCTACACCTGGGCACTAAACTCTGTAGTGTCCTAGACCGGCCAGCAGCCCAGCCCCCAGGGACCCACACTCTCCCCTCTGGGCTCCTTCCCCCAGGGCAGAGCTCCAAGCAGCTCCAGCTGCTGCAATAGCAGACTTACTTCCCCAAAGCCGGATTGGGAACTAGGACCCCACTGCATGCTCAGACCCCCGACTCACAGAAAATGGGAAGGAAGGGGCTCCTCCATGGTTGACTTTTTAGCTCGCATTCAGCAGTTTGTGTGGGGCTCACTCACCCTTCCTCAAGGACATCAGCTGCACCTCTGCGGGGCTTCCTCTTCCGTGTCCCCTCAGCTTTTAGTCCTGCAGCCCACCTTCCTCCCCTAGGCTCTGCCCGGAGTCCCATGAAGAAGGCAGAGAGTTTACCAATCTGTAGTACAGTTGGGGCGGGAAAAGGACTTCCTCTCGGCTGCGACTTCCAAATGCCTTCCTATTTGAGCTCCTGCACCAGGCAGGCCCTCCTGGGAAGCTGGTCAGGTCACCGACGCCAAGAAAGGGCAAGAGATTTAAAAGGCGAAAGGGTGAAAGGGGAGGAAGCAGGGTTGAGCAAGGGGAGTTTCGGCCATAGTGCAACTCCGGCCGAGTCTCAGCCAGCCCCAGAACAATGATTCCCTATTAGAGGACTCGGGAAGGGTGAAATGCCCAGGACCTCAGAGCATATGCCAAGCCCCCAAGTTCATTTACTGTTGGGGCAACTCGGGAAGAGCGTGGCCTGGGCTGGAAAGCTGAGTCCAACTATGAGGTTGCTGGTCGCTTCTTAAAGGAAGATAATGCTAGTGGTACACCTCCCCATGCTTGGCCCAGCTCAGCTATGTTTTGGGGTGTGTGTGTGTGTGTGTGTGTGTGTGTGTGTGGTTTTGCTGCTTCACTGGGGGTTCTTCCTAAAAGGAGACCATCTCTTCTCCTCCCTGCTCTTGACCATCCAGGGGAGTCGCAGGCAGCCGAGGTCCCTCTCCTCGGTGTCTGTTTCGGAGCCATGTGTGGCCTCACTGTGCTCATCACCAAGCCAGGGCCACCTCTGCCTCCAGCGTGCATGGAGGCTCACACCTTGAGAATTAAGCTCCAGGTGCCTCGCGGGGCTTTTGGTACTCCTCGGGGACTTTTCCTGAAGGATACGTGTGGCCACAACATACGGGGGCCCTCCACAGTAGGGCAGGTACGCAGGGGTCTTGGAGGGTCACAAAAGTCTTAGCTGGATGAGCAAAGTGGACCGGTCCTGCAGGCCATTGGGGGGCCCCTGAGGGCTCCCCCCACCCGTCGTTCCTCTGCACCCTCAGGAGTCCTGGGATCCAGCCCAGGCTCCCATTCTCCGGGCCCTACAGTGAAGGACAGCAGGCCGAGGATCAGCTCAAGTGCCTTTGGCCACCTCGTCCGAACGCCTGGATCTCAGCAGTGTGTCAAACATACCACATCAAAACATCCCTAAAAATAAGGGCTGATGTCAGGAGGCTGGGCATTGAAAGCTTGAGGTGAAAGGGCAGAAAGAAAGAGCAAAACGCTAGCAGAGTTTGTCACTCCTAAGTCTTTTCCTCTGGGGACACTGGAGAACCAAATCCAAGCACATCATGCCCTTCACCTTCAGAAAGACCCTGAAATGCTTACTTTCCAGATAAGGTTATACAACAGGAAACTTACTCAAAAGTTGTCTCTTGCGACTGGAACTCCAGCACAAAGAACCTCTCCTCTCAGCCCCAGGCCTCCTCTCCTCCTCCCAGGGCTCCCCCTCCCTCATCCCTCCTCCCCCTCCCCCTCCTCCCTCCTGCCTCCCCTCCCTCCTTCCCAGGCTCCCCTCTCTCCCACCTGCAGACCTGCCGCTCCTGCAGCAGCCCCTTCCAGAGCCTCCTGATTCCTCCGGCAAGCCAGCTCTTTCCTTCCACACTGTTCTCACAGGTGCTGCGGACTCCAGAAGCACAAAGAGCACCGGGAGCCCAACAGGAAGGGGCCCCGGTGACAGTGACGGAGGCCGGTGCCCCAGTGGGCTCAGTGCTGGTGGGGGGGTCAGCCCCCCGGGAGAAGTTGCTGGTGGCCAAAGGCCTGGGAATGCCAGGGTGCCAGCACTTGGAACAATTTTATTTTATGAATGTTAACACACTAGAAGCTCATAACATGGCCAAGTGGTTATGAGCTCAAAAGCTTTGTGAGAGATTTTCTCTGAGGACTCGTTAATGTGGTCTTTTAATGGAATACTCCCGAACCTGAATCCTTAACTGGAGCTATAAATAGGCTGATAAGTACTTGACAGGGAAGCAGCCCCAGTCGGAGAGCCCTTCTTGTCCCAGGGTTCTGTTTGCAAAGAGGACGGTGGAGGGCACGGGCAGGGAGGAGGGCGACAGCGGCGCCCGCGTCGGAAGCGTTCCCGGCATTAGGAGCACAGGGTACTGGGCACAGAGGCCGCTCCATCAGGGAGAGGAGTTTAATGGGGTGGCTCGAGGCACATTCCAATTGCTGAGAGCCAAGTGGAGTTGCCTCCCAGCGCTCCCATTAACCTGGATAAATCCCATTACTCAGCCCAACCATGGGCATCAGCGCTGCCCACCCCCAGGGTCTGAAATCCTGGGGCAGGGCTCGCTGTCTGGTGAGTCACCGTCAACTCCTGGCCCCGCCCGCCTGCCTCGGGCCCTGCTCCCTGCCACCTTCCTGAAATCTTCCAGGCCAGGGGAGTTTTTTGGGATATTTTTGGGAGACAGCTGTTTGTGATTCCAGCCCAGAGTGCTGGGTGGCACCCGCAGAAGGGCCAAGGCCCGGGGACCAGGCTGGGGAATGTGGGCGGGGAAACGGGGACGAGTTGTGCCCCTAAGAATGGTGCCTGGCAAACTCACTGGGTAGATGGGTGGATGGGCGCTCGTGGGAAGGAACAAGTGAAGGGCGGGTTCTCCATCTGCCCTGGGGGGCGGAGTGGAGGCCCAGCAAACGCTGGCCCGATGTCTCTAAAATGAGATCGCAGATCCTCCCCAGTGCTCCACGGCTCCCTCAGCAGCATGTGGTGGCCTGCAGAGAATGCGCCAAATGGGAGACTAGAGTTCTGTCTGTGATCTGTCACGGCAACGCCCCAAAACTGCCTGAGATGCGGCCCAGTCCCTGCGGCCAGGGTGTGATTCCTGGGACTGGGGGCCCACTTTCCCCGCAGCATGAATCAGTGTTACACAGGGGTGAAAGAAAAGGACAAGGAGACATCTTTGGTCAAACAAGATTGGGGAATACAACATAGTAGATTTCTCCCTCAGATTCTATTAATATACATTAGCATATTAAAAATTAGAAACATTTCATCGGGCTCAGTCAGTTAAGTGTCTGCCTTCGACACAGATCATCATCTCGGGGTCCTGGGATCGAGCCCCTCATCAGGGTCTCTCTTGGTGGTAAGTCTGCTTCTCCTTCTCCTTCTGTGATCACTTTGGCTCTCTCTCAAATAAATAAATAAAATCTTCAAACAAAAATCCGAAAAGTTCTGCAATAAAAGAAACCTATTTAACTTTGTATAACCCAACATGCCTAAAATTTGTTTGTTAAAAAAAGAGCACCTTTGCACCAGGTGGTTACAGAAGAACGCCAACCCCCAGAAATGTCCACATCCTAACCCCCAAGACCTGTGCCTATGTCACCTCCCAGGGCAAAAGGGAGTGTGCTGGTATCATTCAGTTAGGGATCTTGAGGTAGAACGGTTCCCCTGGGGTACCCTGGGGGGCCTAGTCTAATCATAAGAGTCTTTATGAGAGAGAAAGGAGAAGGTCAGAGTCAAAATGTGAGACAAAGAAACAGAAGTCAGAATGATGGATTTGAAGAGGGAGAAAGGGCCTATGAGTCAAGGAATGGGACACCCTGGAAGCTGGAAGACAAAAGAAAACCAATTCTCCCCAGAACTTCCAAACGGAATGTGCCTGCCTACACCTTCATTTGAGGACCCACTTTAGCGTTCTGGGCTCCAGAAACACAAGCAAGTACGTTTGCGTTAAGTTGCGAAGTTGGCAACAACTCGTAGCAGCAAGAGGAAACTCGTGCATGAGTATGAGTATCGGAGCTGATTCATAGAGTTCGGGAAGCTGGGGGCATCCCTGCGTGACTGTCAGGCAGGGCAAGGAGCCCACTGCATGGCTCCCCGTTCAGGTCACCCGCCCCCTACAACGGACCTGCGAGTCCTCCTGGAATCCCGTTTGGGGGTTGTTAACAGCTGTTGAAGGAGCACATCCTCGAAGAAATCAGTATATGGTCTCATCCATTTCTTCTAATAATGTGACCATAGAACAGGGACAAAGGAGCCGAGCTCTTGTTTCAGTGGCTGTCCCCATGCAAAGCTGTTAGGTCTGTTCCTGGGGGAGACCCAGCCAGGAAGGGGTGGGAGAGCTAAGCAAAGGCAAATGTTGTGTCTATCTTCATCAGCACACTGTCTTTCACATCCTGGCACTTCTCCCTCATAAAATATTCCGGAGAAGGGCAAAGAACCCCTCCAGGCTTCCTTCCACCAGTAGTCCTACGTCAGTCTTTGCGGCCACCAGTCGAAGGGGCTGGGCAGCTATGTAACAAGACCCCATGGGCGTTTTGATGTAAAGAAAGATCAGAGGGGTTGAAAACAAATGAAACAAAAAAACAGCACACCATCACCTTGCCAAAAGTCTTGCAAAGAAGAACTGACTCAAAAATGAAATTGCTGAGATAGAAGAATACTTCCAATTCTTTATTTTTTGCACGTTGGGTCTTTGAGGAAAGAGTTCAACAGTGTGGTTGAAACCCATATTCACTTGTTTCAATCCAATCGCAATGTATTGTTCTTGGGGCCATCCCACTCCAGGCCAAATAAACAGCCTGCAGTTTTGCACACAGGCCCATTGTGCGCCCTGCCCAGGCCTTGTGCTCATTGTGTCCCGGGGATTGCACTCCCCCGGCTCCCCGGGCAGCCGAGTCCTGCGTCCTCAAGGCCTGGCTCCTGCAACTGACCTTCCCCGACTGCAGTCAGAAACACTGTCTCCAGTGCCTTGGAACAATGGTCCCATCCGTCCCTCACCTTGCTGCTGGCTCTTTGCCTGGGGGGGAGGGGGTGTCGGAATCAAGAATCAACCGCACTTATTGTTTGCTTCCTTAGACCACACGTTCCCCGACGGCCTGTCTTCATCTGGGCTCTTTGCATCCAGGACCCCAGAAACCCACTCCATCTAGCTTTATCAGAAAAGGAAATGATCATAAGAATGCTGGTCTAGGTCACCAAACCCAGAGCTGATTTTGCCCATTATCCGCCCAATATCCCTCATCCTTGTCTTCCTGCGTGTGTTGGTCTAGTTTTCTGGGGGTGCCACGGCGAAGTGCCATGTGACAGAGGTGTCCCTGCCGCGGAGGCCTGGCGGCCGAGGCCAGGGTGCTGGCCCAGTTGTCGCTGGCACGGCCTCCTTCCCAGCTCCTGGGGCCTGCCGGCGTCTCTGGGGTTCCGGGGCTATAACCTGGGTCTCTGCCCCCATCTTCACACACATTCTCCTTGTGCGCGGACTGGGGTCCCCATTCCCTCCTTCTCTAAGAACACCAGTGACGCTGGATGGAGGACCCACCCTGCCGGCCGGCTTTCAACTACGGGCATTTGCAGACACTCAATTTGCAGCTCTCGAGCCACATTCCGGGGTACCAGGGGTTCGGACTTACCTTATGAATGTGGGCTGGGGGGGACACAATTCCACACAGAACACTTCACAAACAGGACCCCCATTTTGAGGGAGGTGCCAGCAGGCCAGTCAAAAACACTCCTCTGCCCCCGCTTCCCTCTCTAGGCGGCCGCCACGAGATGGGGCTCTGGCAAACCAGACGTAAATAAAATGCCCCGGACTGTGGACTGCGTAGCGCGGCGCCTGCCCTCTTCTTCCTCCCCAGCACGGGAGGTGACAGGGACAGTAGAGCTGCCATCTTGCCACAGTGAAGATGGGAGAATAAGAAGGCACAGGGACGCTAGACCCACAAGGGTGTCTTGGAGCCACTATCTCTGGAGCCACCATCCCTTGTCTCGTGGGAAGAATAGCTGTCTCCTTCTTGAAGTCAGTGGATATCCACGAGAAAGAGTCCCATCACCCTCCACCCCATCCTCTGGGAGACCCTGGACCCTGTGTGGAAGAGCCATTTCTGGTTGTCACCGCTAGGGAGGGTTCTACCAGTGTTGGGGGCCATGGCCAGGGGCACTCTACCCCTCCTCTGTCGCACAGAGCAATGCCTCTGAATAGCATCCCACCCCAAGGGTCCACATGCACCAAGCTTTGGGAAACCGGGGTTAAAGTGACTGCTGACAGCTTTTTGTGACACAAAATCCATACTGATAGACAGGGGAGAGCCCCGAAGCAAGAACCGGAAGCCACCAAACCCCCATCTCTGCTTCACCCTGCAAACCTGTTCTATTCCCTTCGCTCTCTGTCGACCGAGGCTCTTTGTGACTCCGTAAGCACACAGTTAAATGTACCATTGCTTCATTTCCTGAGTTTACCTGTCCTGAATTTAGGCTAGTAGTAGAAACGGAATTGTGTCTCTGAATCAATCCCAGTTTCTGGATTAAAGAATCTGGTCCACGCACCTTAAGTACGCTTCCGAATCCACTCTGCTCCTGGGAAGCCAGCCCCGTGACTAGAAGACGGCCGCTGAGCCCTCACTGGGGAAGAGGAAGGAGAGACAAGTGGAGGGAGTTTCCTAAAGATGGGGTCACTGACCGGGAAATGGGACACATTTGCTCAGTTCTGTGTCCTTCCTAGCACCCACTCAGTGCCTGGCACACGGAAAATGCTCACTGAACAAACTGTGAGTGGCTGAGATGGCACAGGAATAGCGAGGTGCTCTGTGACAATGACAGCCGTGTCATTACTGTTTATATGGGAGTCCTAGGGCATGACAGGGAGGCTAGGAAAGAACTCTTTCTCCGTCGACACGCACAAGATTAAAAGTAAGTACCTTCTTGGGGCGCCTGGGTGGCTCAGTTGGTTGAGCGACTGCCTCTGGCTCAGGTCATGATCCTGGAGACCCAGGATGGAGCCCCACATCGGGCTTCCCGCTCGGCGGGAGGCCTCCTTTTCCCTCTCTCAGTCCCTCTGCTTGTGTTCCCTCTCTAGCTGTGTTTCTCTCTGTCAAATAAACAAAATCTTTAAAAAAAAAAAAAAAGAAAAGTTCTTTACCTGGAAAGGTATCAGAGTTTGAACACAAATATATTGAGCATATTATCTGAAAACAACTGTTTGAAAATAAATGTGCTCTAAGCCTTGCAGCCTTTTAGACACTTGTCCCCGCCCCCCTCCACCCCTGCCTCCACTGGCATATGCTTAGTGGTGAACCCCAAAGCTTTTGCTCACCCCGCAGCTGCTAAGCCACCGGCCCAGGCGCCGGCCCTTTAGGGCGGGGAGTCTTCTCTCTCATTCCCTGAGGCCGTTCTCACGCCGCTCCTACACGCGACTCCTGCACGCGGCTCCTGCACGCCGCTCTGCATTCTGTCCAGTGGTCAGGACCCTGCGATCAACTGTTGGAACGAAGGTGTTTTCAGCTGGGTGAGGCGGTTCCTTTTGCAGCCGCTCCGCCCAACCCCCCGGGAAGTGGGTTCCTTCGTGCTCACACGGGGACCTTCAAAGGGCACAATACAATGACAGAGGGGTGGCAGGTGTTGATTCATTGACACGGGTGGGTCAGTGGATTAGATCATTCGGATGGAGGGGCTTTCCCAGAACCCACTGAGCCTTACAGACGCCCCTGGGCACCAAGCACCTCCAAGCGCCCTACCCGGGCTGTGTACTTAACACGCTGTGTTGCACTGGAGAACACGGTCCCAGGGATTAACCGAGTTTATTTTCCCACAACTGCACAACAGATCAGGGCTGGCCCTGCGATCTGAACCCAGGCCTGTCTGACTCCTGTTGTTCCATGCCCCTCCCCCACCCTTTGTGGCCTCTGCCAGCTTCTCGGTGAATTCTACCACACGGCAGCCGCTTTAGAAATAAACATATGTGTCCTCTTCCAGACCAGAAGATTTGCCACTGACCATCCCAGGGGACCTGACCACCTCCATGGTCACACCCCAACTCAGCATCTGTTGCGTGAAGGCTTGCTAAGATGCTTCTGGAAGGAAGGACATCACTCCGGGAGCACAGGCATAGTTTGAGCAGCACCACACCTCCTCTCATGTATCCATATCCCCACCTCCAGATGTGAACCGGCTCCTGAGTTCTGCAGCCCAGGAAGACACGTGATGAAGCTGGGTGCCACTGTGACTGCGGGCTCCTTTTCGGTCACCACCCCTCAGCCCTCTCCAGGAAGCTCACAGAGGGCATCATTTGCATCAGTGGGTCCTGGACCCCAAGGGGAACGTTAGAATCAAACCCCGGGGTTAGGCTTGAATCTCGTACTTCACTTTCCCTACAAGTATCAATGCTGAAAGAATTTCTACAGATCAAATCATAAGCGCATTAAAGTTAATTATATACTATTAAATTCATTGTTGTGGCAAAGCCTTGGAAAATGAAGAATTGGTTTCTAATTAAAATAAACAAACTTTGGGGTCACTGCTTTGCTTTACTTTTTTATCACACCCTCTGCAGAAAGCACAGTGAGTCACAGGGGCCCCAAAAATGGTGCAATAAGCCAGGCAAAAAGATCTAAGAAACCTTTAGGAGACCAGAGTTTCTGAGCCTTTCTAAGCCATCTTTGATAATGACTCTCAGTCTGTACTTGCTTCCTGAAGAGCTCAAGGCTTGGTGGGTGGAGAGGATGGGAGATGCAGGGAAGAGCCAGTGGCACAACCTCCATCCTGCTGTCGGAAACAGGACAACGGGCTGACTATCAGAAGCAAGAAATGGAGCAAAGTCTTGATCGAGTCTCACAGCAAGGAGCTTCACAATAAAGCCTGCGTCCTTGATTCTGCATCTGCACCGGCCTCCAGTGACTGTGAGAATGGGCAGGGCCCCTCTTACGTAATTTGCATGGGAATTTTTGGAATGTGAGGGTGTGAAATACTAACAACTCTCTATATAATTATTAGGGGATTTTTTTTTTCCAGGTGAAAAATTGTTATGGAGCTTAAATACAGGCTGAGAACATTTCATTAGTTTTTCTTTAAGTTTCTTTCAGACCAGTGGGAATCAAAATTTATAATAATGGAACTCTCTTTGGTAAAGAGTGATAAGGCTGAGATTTCTGATTATAACTACACATGCTTTAAATAGCCATCATAATTAATTATTAAGAGAAGTTGCCTTCTTTTACACACAGAAGACTAAAATTGTGAGCAGGGAAAAAATATGAGATGTCAGTATATGATCTTTTAGGGCCCCCGGAGCTTTAAATGGGATTCCTGTTGGTCAGTACTTTAGGAGTGGAGATGTCGCTTTTGAGGAAGTGTCTCTAGGAGATGTTTTTGCCCTCAAAAAGTCATGATACAGGAAGCGCTGTTCTTTCTTTCGACTGGTGCTGTTCAATACTGGGAGACAAAGAGGAAAATGAGATACTTGCTCTTGTGCTCTTCCCTGTAGTTCTCAGACACAGATCTGACCTGCAGGAAATAGGAGCCAGACACAGGAGAAATGGTCTCACAGCAACACGGGAGGGTCTAGACGGTGCGCCAAGGGGCTAGGACATCCATGCATGAAGGGGTAAAGAAGGGAACACAGCCAGCTAGATTCATTTCCCTTTTTGATTCTGGGAGGCTGACTTTCATTTCCCCAAAGTACATGTAGAGTTGGCATGGAAGCCTCCAGACTGACCAGGCCCCTAGCAAGAGCTGTGGACAGCACGCTGACATTCGGGACCAACTGCCAAAGGCTCTGGAGGACCGGACGCATTCTGCCTCATGACCACACACTCGCGGGCACGCGGGCGGACAGGGGGTCTATGCAGGGTAGAGGTCGGAGCTAGGGGAGCGCCAGACGCAGGGCTGGTGTGTGCACACGCGTGTGCTCCTCGGTGCGAGCTCACATGTGCATGTGGTGTGTGCGGTCTACACTTTGTTAGAAAGAATAAAAATCATGAGGGCATTTGGAGGTCCTGGGGCAGGACACTAAGCTTACTTTTTTTTTCTTTTCCTGCTTGGCTACAAACATGGAGAGGAAGTGAATCTCCATCAGCTGATGACCTCATTTCCACTGTTTCCAAACAGTGCGCTGAGCCGTGAGCAGGCGACCCGCCCCGCCGGGCATTCGGGGCTGGGGGATCCAAAGGCGCTTCAGGCAGGGACCGCAGCCCAAGCCTTCCCGGGCGCTCTGCTCCTTGCCCACACGGTCTGCTGACACCAAGCCCCGCGCCCCTCTCCTTCCATGGGGTGCAGCTGGCGAAATCATTCCAAAAATAAGAAGTGGAGGTGCTAGCCATTCCCAAATAGTAAAGGGCCCCGGTGGACAGGATCCAGTCCCGGGGGGGAGGGGTCCTTAATTAGGAGCAGACAGAGCAGGGCTGTGACAGTGATCCGGGTTTCCGGGGGTGACACCGTGGAGATTAGCCACCCCACAGAATCAGCAAAACACCTGTTATTGATGACGTTTGCCAGACTGGAGGTGAATTGAGCGCTTTATCCTGTCCCGGTGACAATGATAAACGACTTTTATTAAACCAATAGACCAATTCAGAGCCAATAAGCCATGACATCTACAAGTCGATCAAAGCGATACACTACCACAGGGAGCCCAAAGGTCAGCTCCCGGGGACGCGAACTCACGAGCACGCTGAGAGAGCCTAGGAAGGAGCGGAAAGCGAAAAACGACATTCTTTGCCTTTCTCTGCTTATCTGCTCAATTTCAAAGGAAAAACAGAGACAGGCCGTATGTTGCGCTCATGTCTGTTGCATCAGAGCCTCTCTCCGCCACAGGACCCTGTGGACAGAGGCGGGCCATTAGGGGACTTTTCACCAGCCACCGCCCGTGCATTTTGTCTCATCCTCTCCTCCTGTAGGTTGTCCTCTGTTTGAGGTTGGGTATTGTCAGCATCTCACCAATGAGAAAGTCGAGAAAGTGGAGGCTCCTAGCAGGGTGGGTGAGGAGGCCAGGCAGGAAGTGGGAGGGAGCCCAGGTTCCTGGATAGCATGGGGAGCCCAGATTCCTAATTTCTGGAAGGGCTAGAGCTGGGACAGGCCCCTAGCTTCCTTGCTGGGACCCAGTGGGAGATGGGTCTGCGGCAGGATAGTCCCTCGTCGGGGCCACCTCCTCTGCTCCCCGCCGGCTGGCACCTCCGGGAGCTGGTGGCTGATTCTCTACACACACTGTCTCACAAGAAACACACGTACTTACGCTTCACCCACAGACACCTACTCATGCACACAGATCCACTCCCACAAATCCTGACACACCGCTCATACGTATGCGGTCTCTCTCTCTCTCTCTCTCTCACACACACACACACACACACACACAGGCCACCAGAGCCACCCCTGATAGCACCTCCAGGAAGGCTGGGGTTGGCTTTAACCCTTTCTTCATCCTCCCCGATCCTGGTCTTGTCCTAGGCTAGGTCGCAGGCGGAAGATTGAGAAACAGGTCGTTTTTTTCATACGAGGGCAACACTGAAATAGGAAGACGAGCAGCTCCCCAGGGCGGCCCCTCGGGCATCACAGAGAAACTGAGCCTGCGCACAGCCTGGACCGGTCTTGGTGAGCCTGGCGACCCGGCAGCGGCCAAGAAGGAAAAGGAAATACTGTGAGAATTTCCTGTAGAGCCCACATGTGGAGAAAGGCAAGCTTTGAGGTGGGGCTGGGTTTACCAGGTACAGTTTGTGCTCAGGGAATCTAAAGGCTCTCTTGATTGCGTTGTGGAGGGCAAATCAGGGAGCAGGCGGATTCACTGCATTTTGGGCTCCTTCAGCAAAAGCAGGGCCTCCCAGATCTGTGTTCCCACAGTGAGTTGACCGGCGTGGGTAAGTCCTGGGCTGGTGGATTAGACGTGGAAAGAGCGGGAGATGAAGCCCCGTGGTGAAGGACAGGCCCCCTCAGGGTGGGAGCAGAGGGGCTGAAGAGTGCTCCCCATGTGAAGAGAAACAAGCAAAGCAGGCCAGCCCTGTATTTTCTTGGACACCTGTCATGTTCGGACAACACTTTACTAAGCTACACGGAAAGAGAAGGGAAAGAGTTGCTCAAATAACACTTTACCAAACTCCATGTCCATGAAAAAATAAATTCTTAAAGGGCACAGTCTGAACCAAAAAAAGTTTACAGTCAAATAAAGTCCAAAAAACAAGAGTTCCAGAAACAGGAGGATGTACATATTCTTTATAGCTGCTCGTAAATGTCAAAGAAGTCGCTGAAGTAGCTGGAGCGACCGAAGGAATTCAATTCAAAAGCTCCTTGAAGGGGTGTGGGAGGTGTGGGAGGAATGTGGTTGGGTGTCCAGGAGGGAGGCAGGCACACCAAGGACATACTCTAGGGGACAAGCTGTGAGGACAGAGCGGAGGAGCCCCAGGGGAGGGATGACAGATTGAGGTGTGACGCAGGGAGCTAGGTTTGGGTTTTAGGGAGGAAGGAATACTTGGTGGAGGCCTGTGAAGATCATAATGAAGAGTCATAGGTTTTATTTGAAAGGACGTGGGAAACACCGAGCTTCCAAGAAAAATGACCCCATAGCCAGGAAAGTTCCGTGGAAGCAGAATAAGGAGGCTGGAGGGGCCTGTTGACAAGGATCTGGGGATTGTGTGTGAAAGATGAGGAGAGGTGGTGGAAAGCAGCTCCACTCGTGGGGCAGAGATGGGCTGAATCTGGGAGCCAGAGGAGAGAAAACTCACAGAAAATCCAGAAGTCACTCATGACCAGGATGATAGGAATGTGACTGCTGAGAAACAAAGACAGATTATAGCACGAGGGAAAATGAATGAGGATCTTGGGTCTAGATATGTTTAGCTTTAAATACTTGTGGATTTGTAAGTCCAGATTTCCTACCAAAAGAAGGAGGAGGAGGAGTAAAAGGAGGAGAAGAAAAAGTAGAGGAATGGCTGGATTTGATCTGATGAGCAGAGTAAAACAAAAGCCTTGGAAAGGCAAGTCTCTGGAACTAGGTAGACCCACATACTCTTGTAGAAAAGACGCTGGGGCTGAAGATCCAGCCTGAATGACTAGGAGAAGTACCCCTGGAGGCCCCCGCCCCCGCAGATGGAGACCTGTGGTCGGTCTCCGTCGAATAATGATGATTGGACTGATGCCACCTGGCAAGAGGTCGCTGTAGAATATCACAGATTTCTTGCTTTTGTCAGTTGAACATTACCTTTAGAGTTACGATTTCCCCTCTTATGTTTAATAATTCAGGGGGTAATTTTAGATATGTAGAGAAGTTACAGAGACAGAATCTTTTGCTATCGTGATCCTTAGTCTCTTCTGCTTTGGGACTGTTCTCAGTCCTGTTTTGGGCGGCATGACAGTTTTGAGGACTGCTGGTCAGCCAAGTTCTAGAATGTCTGGCAATTTCATTTCATTCTGATTTCTTTTTCGTGAATAGACTGCAGTTGGTGGGTTCTAAGGGGAAGGGGGAACCACAGAGACACAGGGTCATCTCCCCCTGTCTTATCAGATGCACCCTGTTTATGTGACATCAATGACCATCACTAGCTGTGGTCACCTGACCAAGGCCGAGGTTAAGATACTTGTCCAGGAGACGGTTATTTTTCCCCTCTTCTGTGCTCCATTCATATTCTACTCAGAAGCAAATCACTAAGCCCTGCCATATTTGAGGGCAGAAGAGTATCTAGGTGAATTATTTGGAATTCTTCTGTAAGGAATATTTATCCCTTTGCTCCCATTTAGGTACTTATTCAGGCATTTGTTTATGTCAACATGGATTCATCTATATTTCTGTTAGACTTTGAGCCCTAACACGGTGCTACTTACTTTTTTTCGCTCCAGTCATTACAGCTTTGGCCACTGAGAGCATCTTTGGGTGGGCTCCCGAGTCCCTTCAACCTCCTCTCATCCTTATGTTATCTGAGCATTTCCTCACTCTCTGCCAAGACGAGATGCTCCAGACTCATCCTGTGTTTTCCCCAATCCAGTCCCAGAATAAGCCATCTCTCCAAAAGGCTCTGGTTCCCTTCATTGGAGAATTGACTCTAGAAACCAAGATCTTGGCCCTGGGTGTGTTTGATGTTACGGGAATGTCTCCACTTCTGGGCCCTTCCAGCAGACAGAGCTGGGAAGTATGGGTTTGCACCCTCATGTACACACATTATCTATAGCTACTTTTATCCACATCTATCCTAAGCTAACTGATGTCTTGGACTCTAATCTAGTGGTTTTCTCCCCTTGTGTATCCTTAACTTCCTTCTTTTTCCAACCATTCATCATCCATTCACTCATTGCTTGACTCCGGAGCACAGGTACAGCTGTTTCACAATGGTGAACCCGCGCCCCTACAGAACGTTTTTATCTATGCTTTCGAAGCACAGAGTTCTCGTGCATTAATACAGGAAAATTCTGGGGAGAAACATAGAGGCACGTGAAAGAATCAGGATTCATAAAAATATCAATCAGCTAGGGGCGCCTGGGTGGCTCAGTTGATTAAGCGACTGCCTTCGGCTCAGGTCATGATGCCAGGGTTCAGGGATCGAGCCCCACATTGGGCTTCCTGCTCAGCGGGAAGCCTGCTTCTCCCTCTCTCACTCCCCCTGCTTGTGTTCCCTCTCTAGCTGTGTTTCTCTCTAATAAATAAATAAAATTTTTAAAAATAAATATCAGCCAGCTAGAATAAGGAATCCAAGTAAAAATATGAATTTCCAGTATACACAAGAGTTTGAAAATAGATAAGTGACATAAGTAGAGACTAACAGTGAACAGGCTCACCAGCAATTTACATG
Organism: Spilogale gracilis; assembly: GCA_004023965.1. Taxonomy (NCBI): domain Eukaryota; kingdom Metazoa; phylum Chordata; class Mammalia; order Carnivora; family Mephitidae; genus Spilogale; species Spilogale gracilis. The sequence goes on from PITA01001016.1 coordinate 33,265, forward strand.
AGAAGGGAAAGGAAGGGAGCTATTTGGTTGACCACAAGCTTGGGATGTGAACCAATGGAGAGAGTCTGCCCTGGTGAAAATAGAGTATGGTAGTCAAGGCAGGAAAATGCCTCCCAGCGTACGTACAGGCCAGACACCATGTCTGCAAATACATTTACATCCCTCCTTTAAAACAGGGTGTGGGAGGGGGAGCAGAGTCAGGAAAGAGGGATAAGATCATACTCTTAAAATACTAGCAGGGATTAGATGTACCGTGTGCCACTCCAGAGAGAAGAACTAAGACCTAGGAGTCTGAGGATCATCCCTTACCCGATGGGGCTACACAGGCATAGGGCGAGTGATCAGTTCCAGACAGTCCGGACATGCGGGGCAAATAGCACCTTCCAGATCCAGGACACTGGAGGGAGAGGCTAGAGGTCACACCCTAGAGAAAGCTTCAGGGAGAAGCTGGAAGAATGGTCCCACCAGGTTGTTTATGACAAAGTTTTGGTGAAAAGTACAGGAGCCAAAAGAGGGAGGTCAGGGGACCAGGAGAGCCAGGATCCAGGAGCAGGAGGAGGATGGGCAGGGAAGACTCCCACAGACCCACTCCCAGCACCCTGCCTGCTTACCGGCCAATATCGTCTGAAGGGTGTGGAGCCAAACGGACCTGAGGAGCATAGCAAAAGGAAGGCAGGATCAGTCTGAGTAGAAGGAAAACTTCTGAACAGTAAGGGTTGTCCAAAACTAAAACATAATCGCTAACCAAACAGGCGGGCAGGCCACATTAGCGGAGGCCACCGATGACAAAGTAACACTGATAAGCCGTGATTGTAGGGGATAGGCAAATGCTGGGAAGAGAGCCCTGGGCTTCTGGTGGGGTTGGAGGTTCCCAAGGAAGGAAGCGGCGCTAATCAGAGATTCAGGATCCCCGGGAAGAAGGAGGGCGTGCCCGTGCCACAGAGCGCTGGAAGCCCGTCGGACTCAGCGCAGCATGAGAAGTTGCTTTTGTTCTTTCATTTACACATATATTTTTATTTTTTTAAAGATTTTTTTTTTATTTATTTGACAGAGAGAAACACAGCCAGAGAGGGAACACAAGTAGGGGGAGTGAGAGAGGGAGAAGCAGGCTTCCCGCAGAGCGGGGAGCCCGATGTGGGACTCGATCCCGGATCTCCGGGATCATGCCCTGAGCCGAAGGCAGTTGCTTAACCAACTGAGCCACCCAGGCGTCCCTACACATATATTTTTAATTAAAAGGAGATGATTTTAAAATTGAGCTGGGAGACCAGGACGCCAATCGTGACTCAGGTACACACTGTCTGAAGGACCCCTGACCATTGATTTGCCTGTTCTGAACCTCGATTTCCCCATCCACAAAGGAAGGGAGTGGCCCGGGACATTCCTCAGACCTCATCCGGCTCTATATTTTTTATTTTATTATTTTTTTAAGATTTTATTTATTTGACAGAGAGAAACACAGCCAGAGAGGGAACACAAGCAGGGGGAGTGAGAGAGGGAGAAGCAGGCTTCCCGCCGAGCAGGGAGCCCGATGTGGGACTCGATCCTGGGTCTCCGGGATCATGACCTGAGCTGAAGGCAGTCGCTCAACCAACTGAGCCACCCAGGCGCCCCCAGCTCTATATTTTTTAAAGAAAAGATCCCGTTATTTAAAATGACACCACCTAAACTGTTCCTTCCCTAGGATGTCATAGAGCCCCCTTTCCAAGCCTAGGTATAGTTTCTTTAACATCTTTGTTAGCAGAAGGAAAATGGATCGAAAACACAAGCACCTGCCTTCCCACCAGGGACACAGCTCAAATAGTGGTGAGGAGGAAAACATGAATGGATTCAAAGCTCACAAATAAAGAAGCCAAAAGAGTCAGCTAAGACCCATAAGAGCGCTGCACAAAGTGACCGCAGCGTGTGACGGACAAGGCTAGCCACTTTGTCCGAGTTTAGAAAGGAATACAGCCCCACGGACGCTGGTGCTATTTTAGTTTGCACATGGAAAGACATCCTGTCATGGGATATTATATTCTGTGTGGGCGCCTCAGGGCGCAGGAACAAGGAGAACTCCTGAGACATGAAAAGGAAGAAGGGAAGCTAAGAATTTGCAAAGGAGCTAAGGGCGAGCGGGATTCGCCCAGAGCCCGGTGCCTCCGAGTTGCTGAGCAAATGTCGGCGGGATGAGTAACTCAAAACTAACGGGAGAATGTGAGGGTGGGCAGATGAGAAAACCGTTCAGTTCGTAAAATATGGGAATAAGTCAGCCTGTGTCCAGGGTGAGACTCACCCAATCTGCATGTTTGCAAGTCCCTTATGAAAGGTGTGAGGTCAACACATGGACCAAGATTCTGAGCCAAAACATTTAAATGGAAGTAAATATATGCAGAACCACTGGCAGGAAGTATGCAGTTTCTGAAAGTTTCTGGAAGTTACGGGGGAACTGTGAAATTATTTCCCAAAAGGATTAGGCACAGCCCAGAGTCCAGTGAAAATCGGCATGGTCGGAGTCTGGCCAGAGCTGTTTCCCAGGTCGTTCCTGTGTCTCTGGGGTCGGCCTGTGTCTCTAGCATTGATTATTCTTGGGGCTCGCCCAGGTCTATGGGAGAGGTCTCACCTGACCCCTTGCCATTCTGGGGTTTAGGGAAGACTGTGTGAGTAATTTAAAATGAAAGCAAAAGCCTGCGTTTGGGACATTTTTGATCATTCTGTTTGTGAGCAAACTTCCTGAGTTTCTAAGGTGGATAAAGTAGTGAATTGAGGGACGCCTGGGTGACTCGGTTGGTTAAGCATCTGCCTTTGGCTCAGGTCATGATCTCAGGGTCCTGGGATGGAGCCCTGTGTAAGGCTCCCTGCTCAGGGGGGAGTCTGCTTCTCCCTCTCCCTCTCCCTCTGCCCCTTCCCCTGTTCATGATCGCTCTCTCTCATGAATAAATAAATAAATCTTTAAAAAAAACAATGAATTGATAAGGGAGTTGGAAAAGAAAAGGCATGTCCTTTTGAAATTCAAATCACAATGTAAGAGGAGGAAAACAGTACAAACACATTTTATTACAAAGATGGCAGTTTTAATAAATCTTAAAATAACAAAACAATAAAACATTGGAAGAAAACAACAAAACAGTAAAGGGATATCCAGAAATGCTTTGCAAATAAGAGAAATGACTCCTGGGTGTTTGGGAGGAGGCTCAGACACACAGAGGACTTCTTCCCTTCGGCGGATTGTTAGAAGGCTGAGCTTCGAGGTGAGCCTTGGCTGGGCACCTTCCTGGAGCCAACGGACTGTATCATCTCCTCTAGGCTCAGTCATCCTGGGAACCAAGGTGAGGAGAAGGCCGCCAGGTCTGGATCTGAGGGAACTGAGCCCCTGGCAAGTTAGCTTACTTGTCCCGGTTCCCACGGTCACAGCACAGAGCACTGCACAGAGGAGTGAGGATTCAGTCCCCTCGCACCGCTCCCCGTGGCTACGTGACTGGCTAGTGGCTGGTAGGACAGACACCAGTATTGAAATGTGTTTTAACTTTGTAACCAGAGTAACTACTGGTGAGAGCGTGGGGAATCAAGTTTGGAAAGCTCTCTGGGGTTAAATGGCATAGGAAACTCTGTCCCCTCCCCCCGGGGGGGGGGCTCTGTGACTTGGGCTCACTGTCAGCTCACAGCGAAGTACACAGGGCTGGCCTCCAGCTGTCACACAACTGTCTTTGACTGCAACTTCAACCTTGGGATAAAGCAAGATGAACCTTAGGATTCAGGGAAAGCCCAGGGTGACGTCACGCAGGTGCCTCGGACACGCCGTGACTCTAGCCGGATTCTATGTGCCTCTGTCGCTGGATTGCACTTGCTTCCCTTTCCAAAAATTTGGCCTGTGAATCAGACATGAGGGAGAGCCTGGGAGCAAAGTCTTAAGAAAGCATTCCTTCTGTAAACTGTTTGTAAATTGCATTTTCTTTGTTAATTTGGGACTAAAAATAGTCGTCAGACCCCCATGGACCCTTTGAACAATATTTCTACCCAGAGAGAAGGAAAAAAACAAGGCTGCTGGTAGGAGAAAAAGGTTTCCTCTCTTCAGCTCCATTTTACATTCTTTGCCTTTTCACCTTTCCCCGCGGAGAATGGGACCACATGGACAATTCTAGAGATGAACATTTTATCCTCTCCAAATGGGAATCTGTTACAAGCATCGGGTTGAACTGATGTAAGTTCTGAATGGGAATGTCATGTTTAGGAGCTGTTAAGGTTATGATAGCACCATGTAATATTTCTTCACTGAAATATCAAGTTCTAGAAGTAAGGGATGTGGCAAAATGCAATTCTTCAGTATCATGGTTCCCAGGATGATTCTCTGCTTTGGACCTTCGAGCCTTCCAAGAGGCCTTGACTGATAGGTCAGAGGCCTGGCCTGGGGTCAGATCTGATTTCCAGTCTCTTGACTGTATGATGCAACATGATAGGAACGACACAAGGCGCCGAGCCTTTCAGGGGCCTTAGCTCCAGCTCCAAAATCTAGAAATTCTGCGCCTCAACCTTCAGAGACCCAGCTCCCATGCTTTAAACATAGTGTTCTGCATAAAAAGTGGACACAGGTCATTAACTATCTCATTAAATATCTGTCAAATGAATGAATGAATGAACAAATGAGTGCCAGTCAGGGCTCTGAAACCTATTTCTTGAAAACTTTGAAAGAACAATCGAAGGCAAAGTTCAGCAACCAAAAACTCAAGACTTTGATTTACTGTCACCGAACAAGTTGAAAAATCTTAGTAAGAGACACTTGAACCTTTTAAGTATCATCTTGCGGTAATAATGACCTCTCATGCATATTTATGCACTTAGCTTTATAATAACCACTTGAAAGACTAGGTTTTTTTTCCCCAGGGAACGAAGCTATGTGAAGTGTGACAAAATATTCCAAGTTCAAAGGTCCAAATATGTAAAATACAAAAACGCTGGAATTTCTTCTACAAGCACAAAGCACCTTAGTGTTTATTGACTTGGGGAGCATTTGGATACTTGAGCCCTCTTTGAATGTCGCCAAATGCTTGCCTGCCCCCGGCATTCCTTCTGAGGAAGCCCAGCCTGCCTTGCTGAAGTGTATGTCGCTCAGCCTGGGTCCACAGAGGTTACATTTGGGGACCGAGGAAACCGTGGGTCGTCGGGTGTTCCAGGGAGAACTCCAAGCAGGTTCCAACAGCCAGAGCTGCTCAGCAAAAAACCTTCCTGCTACCCTGAACTCAATGTCATTCATTACCCTCCCAAAGTAAAATCATATGACCCCATTTCCTCAGTAAGTTAATTATTTCATTTCTTTGTATGAGGCAAAACACTACTTTTATTGTTAATTAATATGCTAAAATTAGGTTATGCCATTCTGGACATGTGAAATTGAATTTAGTACTTTCAGATATATTTTTTAAAAGCCGGTTAAAAATAAATGCCTTCAACGTCTTTTTTTTTTTCCAACAGCATAAATTTCCTTCCTATGAAATTTCATTTCTTCCTGCTGTTATAAATGACAGAAAGCCACTTATTTTCCAAAGGGAAGGAGGAATAATAATAATGAGACATTCAGTGAGCATTTAAAAATCCAGATATTTAATAATTGAGCAAGCTGAAAAGAAAAGAAAAGAAAAGAAAAGAAAAGAAAAGAAAAGAAAAGAGAGATAACCATTGGTGGGTTTCAAAAACAAAATAATGAAATAGAAAACTGAGAGGAATTCTTTATTTGTGGACTGATTTCAGGCACTTAACGGGTTTCTTTTTCTTTCTTTTCCCATGGACCAATGTGAAGAGATCATAGGAGAATCAGGATTATCTGTTTTTTTTTCAATAGAAGCAGAAATCACAGGTCGGTCCTAGAGGCCTCAGGAAAGCTTCCTCCGATGGTGGGACACAAAATGCCTCCCCGATTCCCTCAGTTCTTCTGCTCTAATGAAATTCCCCCTGATACATTTGCCAGAGTGCACTGTTAATTACTTTTCTATTTATTTAGTAGACCTACAAGTGGAAAGCAATCTATGGCCAGGGAATTGTTGGACTCCTATGCTAAGAAGACGGCATTCCGATCCGGTGAGGTTGACGGCTGCCTGAGCCCAACTTTTATCTCATTGCCATGTCAAATTAGCACCCAGCAGGCCTGAGATACAAGGAGCAGCTTTTCCCTTCTCTGCAAAAGGTTAATAGTTCTTAGAAGTCAATAAACTGATGCTGATCATTCTCTGTTGGGCCCTGCTTTTTAATCCCTGGAAGTGACAGGAGAGATTGAGTGTAGGGTTTCCAAGGCGGGGAGGGGTCTTTATGCTAAGGATCTCACTAAAATTACATAGATGCCTTTCAGTGGCTGCGGTAAACACACTTTAAAGAGTATGCTGTGTCTCCTAGAGATGAACGGAAGAGTGAGGTCACGTCTACCCAACAGAGAAGGCTTACAGGTTCACGTTATGGCTTTACCCCTTTGTGCCAGGTTTCCCCCCAAGCGCATGTGTGAGTTAGGGCCATATCACCATGAGCCTGATCTTCCTTCTTTCCCTCCGGGGTCATCTGGTGGTGAGTCAGAGATAAGACTTATCTTTGCAATCCGCTTTGGGTTTCCCAGGGGCTGGGGAAGACGCGAAGCCGTAGGTGTCTCGCTACCAGGCAGTTATTTAAGGCAAAGAGAGAGGAGCCCAGATGTGATGAGGGTAGATCAGTCCGGTCTTCCCTCAAACGAGAGAGCAAGGTCCCTCATATTCAGGAGCAGAAGCATGGCCCTCTCTGTCTCCTCTCATCATTTGCTCTGGCTGGGTTGTTGTTGTTGTTCGGTTGGTTTTTTTCTTGGTTTTAGTTTTGGTTTATTGTCTCCCTCCCTTCCTTCCTTCCCTTTTCTTCAGTGCCGGCCACGAGGTCTCCTTCTGGAACGTTAAAATAAGGCAAGAGAAGAGGCGCAGACAAGAAGAGCAGTAGTAAGATAAGCTAGCAATTCCAATTGGACTTCCCATTTCCATGTTTTAGTGAGACTTCCTTCCTTTATGCAAGTCATCCTGAAGGGGCCGAGCTCTGTCCTGTGCGAGGTCTGCCCGACTTCAGAAGGAGGTTGGCGACTCCGAGCCGCGCCCCGGCACTGCAGCCCGGGCCTGGCTGGCCCCATCCCGGTCCACTGCAGGTCTCCCTGGTCTAGGCCCGTGTCCTTCCCACCCCTGGCGAGTCAGCCCTCCTGTGCCCAGCCTGGCTCCAGGCCTTCCCATTTGTCAAAGCGCCCCCCTACCCCCTCCACTCATCCAAGGCCTTTGTTTCCTTTGACCTTCAGCTCCGGCAAGAAACACTTCCTGACCCTGCAGGGTCTGCACTAGCGACACCGGGCTCTGAGTTAGGTGGCAGTTAGGAAGACGGGCCCTACTGTCCTTTCCAGCTCGTATTTACTTTGAAAGAAGGATTCCCATGCCCTGCTCGCGGGGGTCCTTCTGCAGGTCCTGCTACAATATTCTGTGCCCCCAGAAAGGGGACAAGTAACTCCAGGCGTCCTTCTTACTTGGACACAAACTGGAAGCCTCCTCTATGAACCCACGTCCCTTTCCTTCCCTTCCTTCCTTGTTGGGATCCCCTGTGTGCTTCGTGCTCCTTCATAGCTCAGGCTTCACTGCCCACTGTGGAGCCGAATCTCGTCCTGTAGGCTCTGCAGCACTCTATGTGTCCCAGGGTGCAGTCAAGCCCCCAGTGAAGAAGAGACTGCGGACCCTCCCAGAGCACCTGACCCTTCTCCCTGGCCCTTACTCTCCTCCGCACCTAGGCCGGTCCACAATATATTCGCTGTCTCGCTATAGGGGTGGTACTTTTGTGAAAGCTGGGATTAGATGCTCTCTTTTCTTCTCGAGGTGGGAGAGTCAATTATGCATCAGAGTCTATTAATCTTGTAAACAGTTATGGAGCTGAAGAGGCTGAATCGAACAGCTGAGGTTTTAAAGAAGTTGGAGCACCAGAGCCATTATTATAATGAAGTTCTGTGATGTATGATCATGTCTCTGGGTGACCAGGCATGATTCTTTAAGGCCAAGAATTGTAAATGATTCTTACAGGGTTTTTGGTGTGTTTGTTTGTTTGTTTGTTTTTTAATGTATACAGAGCAGCCTCCCAAAAGGTTGTGCTCACAACTGACAGCCCCCCGGATCCCCTGTCTGGGGACGGCACCTACTCCCAGCCTGACCGGCCCGTCTTCGGTAGACCCTGCAATCTAGTGAGGCACCTCTTGCTCCTCCTGGGGACTGGGAGAGAGGACAGTCGGGGTGAGGGAGAGGAATATGCTGTGGTCCTTCTCCATTAAGACCTCTTTGGTTGTCTGTCTCTTAGATGTGCTTCAGTGGCATAAAAAAAGGGAATTTATCTTCCTCCACAGATGCAACAAACAGATGCTAGGACCAGAGATCTTGCATAGTCAATAAAAGATAAGTCATACAATCTATAAAAGTGCTGAAAGAAATCAGAATTTCAGCAAATTCTGGCTTCTTTTTTTCAGGCTGCTCCTTTTGATCAACAGTGGGGACAAGGGGAAAAGCCAGTCGTGCATAAATTCCATCTGTGATTATAGCATGGTATGAATGTGGCTGGAAGAGGAATAGGGGATAGAGTGATCGTTGTGCTGTGATATTGACGTGGTAGAATGGAGAATGATGCCAGTGATAAAGACAAAGCTGTCATAATCAATTAGCATTTAACTTTTTTGTAAAGATCTTGGAGGCGATGGGTTCTTTAGATTTTAATGTGCATCTTCAAAGTAATTTTGTAAGCTATTTAAATGATGCTCCCTTTTTACAACTCTACATAATTTGATTATACAAACCATCCTCCAATCTTTGGATATGCAAATGCAGCATCAAAAATGATTTTTTCCATATTTTGATAGAATTTGATGTTCGTTGCAGTGATCAGATGTGACACAGATCGCAGCAGGGCTCCAGTAGACTGTTCGTCAGGTACACTGAGGCCGATTAGATTTTAAATGATGGCTTTTTGAGAACCACCCTTCATAATAAGAATCTGGAAACCAAAGACAGTGCAGTGTTTGATTGGGGTTTCTAGTCAAAATACCTTGGATCTAATCCCAGGGCCACCAGGATGCTAAATCTGTGAATTAAAGTCTCAGATCCTCAGTCTTCCCGTCTGCAAAATGGGACTTATAAAGGTGAGCAGTAAGAGTGAAAACACCTGGGAGAACACGGAGAGGACCTGCATATGGCGGCCATCCTTTCTCTACTACTCAAACTGTGACCGTTACTGACTTCCGGGCTATTCCTTTGGCAAAGTTATTCTTCAAGCAGGTATCAAGTGATGTAAGGACACTGAGATTATGCCAGTGGCTGAGCTCTGTAGTCTTAGAGGAGAAGGAACTTGGGACACTTCCTCAAGGAGTCACCACCAGAACTTACCAGCCTAGAATGGCGGATTGTGCGTTCACTCAACATTTTCTCAACTCCTTCTGTGGTTGAGATACTGTGCTGAGGGCAGAGGATTTAAGAATATAAATTTGGAGGCATCATCACTGACCTCCAGGAATTCATAGTCTTATAAACTCCTAGAGCTCAAGAAACTCCAAGAGGTCAAGGGGGTAGGGGAGACACAGAATTGCATAGCCATGGAATAAGCACCAAATGGAGGTTCACATTTATAAGGTTCAGTAATCAGCAAGAGAGAGAGAGGACTTGCTTAGGGCAGTTCCAGAAGGCTTCACAGTGGACCTGAGGTCTAGGTTGAGGCATGAGAGAGGAGTAGGTTTGCCGACAGACAAGTGTCATGAAGTCCATTCAACGGAGAGAAGACCAGGGGCTTCTAAAGGCTCTGGATCGGCCACTCATTAGCTGTGTGATCTGAAGAAAATCACTTCACCTCTCTGGTCTCGGGTGACAAGAGTTAGCTGGTCAAGAAGAACTTGTAGGCTCCCAGCCTCACACTCCACACTGCTGGGAGTAGGGGAGCTGTTCTGTGAGGTGCTCACGCAGAGGTGTGTCCCGGGAAGTCTGCTGCATTTGGCCGGCCTCCACACACCAAACATGACACAATTTTGGGCTTGGGGTAACTCCCAGTAGAAGTTTAGCCACAGTGAGTTTAATTTTCCACTTTCATAACTTCATTCCTTGGAGTCTTGAGAATTCTTTGGCCATCAAGAGTCCCTTATTGTTAGACAAATCTCCTGAATCCCTCTCAGCTGACCTCTTAGGCATCAGAGAACCCTTGAGTGCAGATTAAGGAGAAGGAACTTGGGAGGACAGGAGAGAGAGGGCCGTGTGCGGTCCAAGAGCTTGAATACTGTGAATGTTCCCTCAGACATATTTACTCACCTGTTCATTTAGGTAAAGCTCCTTCTCTCTGGGTCACAAAGTATTATATAAAACTAGAAATGGATTGTTTCTACCTGCCCAAAGGGCTGTTGGTGAACAAAAGGCAAACACAGTGAAAGAGAAGGGGGATGGGACCGAATACCTTTGTCCTTGGTGACCACAGGGCTCTGAAACGTCTTCCTGGATATCCGCGTGGTAGACCTGAGTCACTCCTTAACATCTCCCATCCGTGTCCTCATCTGTGAACTAAGAAGCTGAAGTAGATGGTCCTGCACCTCCTTCAGCTCTAAATTGTATGATTAGGAGGATTGAGCCCATGGCTCTCTGCTGGCTCCATGGTAAAAACTTGGAATGTAACTCATTAGCAAGTGAAGTTCTGAAGAGGTGGGTGATGGGAAACCAAGGGCTGCTCTGTGGGCATCTCTGGGTTGACACTGTGACTACTGCTCAATAAGTAATTTATAAGGAAAAAGAATGGCTCCAAATTGAAAATTGCCCCACTGAAGGGGGGAAATCAGAGAGCCATGGGTGGGAGTGGGTGGTGGGGTCCCAAGAGGAGGAGCAGAGAGCCCAAGCAGGGGAATGTGAGCCCTGCAGGTGTCCCTTAGGCCTCAGAGGCAGCAAATCCCGGTGTGGTTTGGGAAGACTGACTTAGAATTTGGGGACTTCCCCCTTGACTCACAAGAACTTGTACAATACATTCTTTCTCTCTTACCCCATTCTACCAGAGTTATTCAAGAATGATGTTGTCATATCACGGGGCGATTTTCGAAGGCAGTCCACGTGACCTGACTATGTGGCTTTGGGGACATTTGCATGTGGACAAGCTCCTCCTGCATCACCCCTGTCCCAGGCCCTTCTTCCATGGATCTGTCCGTTGGTTTTCCTTATCTCCCAACCTCAGAGTAACCCCTGATGGGCGATCCAGGATGATCTCTCTTCTGGACGGAAGCTAGTAGAGTCCTATGTAGGTAGGTGAGCTGGATCGGGAGGGAGACAGAGGTGGGGGTTGAGGCAGAACCTGCCTCCAAGCCTGAGCTCCAACTGAACGCATGCTCTGGAAGGATTCAGGAGGTCAGAGGCCTATTGACAGACTTTTTGTCAGTTTTGAGCATTAAACACATAAATTTGTTGTATATACAGTATTCATAAATTGGCCCCATTGCACATTTTTATTGATTGATGCAGAGAAATGTCTGCTGAGGTGTCTCAGCAATACAAGTCCTGGGTATCATAAAAAACATATTTTTTTGAGAATCGTCTCTGCTGAGATGTGAGACGGCATCTTGTCTCCGCGGACTGTCCCTCCACCGGCTCCTGAGAACAAAGCCCACGGAGACCCCGTGGCACACCCCAGCTCACTTGGGCAGGCTCCTGGGCCAGAGCTGGGCTTCCTCCCCGGGGTGGGGGTGCCCAGTATTTGGCCCCTTCCTGGAGCCAGGAGGCCCAGTGTTGAGTCTGGGTCCCAAGGCCAGTCCTCGTGCCCCGGCCAGCCCATCCGACTCGAGTCTGGTGCCTCTGGCATCCCAGGCCGCCCTGTCCATGATGGAATTCTGGCAAATGGCAGCATTCAATGGCGGCGTCTTCTCTGGATTCGGTGGTTTCAGGAGTGGATCATGGGTTGTTGCATTAATTCTCTGAGCCACCCCAGAAACTGTCGGATATTTTTTATCACTTAAGGATGTTTGCAAAACAGAAGCTGAACTAACTATCCATCTGCTTATCATGACCTACTAATTTACCTTCAGGCTCGGGCAACTGGTAAATAGCTCGTCTCCTCCTGAAGCTGTCTGGAACTTTCTCCCCGTGAATCACCTGCCGGCCAGTGTCAGGTGGCTTCGTCTCCATGTCTCTACACCTGTCCCATAGCTCCTCAGGGGAGACACTATCCCTTAGGATTCGATGTTAAGATGGGACAAACAAAACCTGTAGTTGGATTGGTTCAGACACCTTCGGAATATCCTACTGTTTGGGCTCAGACCCCACAGAGAAACCTGGGTGCCTCTCTCCCATGAGTAGCCAGACTGGCACAAAATCCTCCTCTACTAATAAACTGGCCATTACGCAGCATGAGAAAGTTTAATTGAAAGAAAAACAACAAATGTTCATCACGAGGTAACAGGAAAGATGCAGGAATTCCATGTAACACAACGAACATTCCCTTTCCCATTTACCATTGGCAATGTGTTGACTAGTGCCCCCCCAAACACATGTCTGCCCCCCAAAAGATGGGTCCACATCCCAACCCCAGGAAGCTGTGACTATGACCTTATTTAGGAAAAGGGTCTTTGCAGATGTGATTAAATTAAGGATCTTGACACGAGATCATCCTGGCTTCCCAGGGTGGGTCAGGTATCCTTATAAGAGACACTTGGAGGAGGGACAGAGAGAAGAGGAGAAGGTCGCCTGGGGAAGGGGGAGAAGCAGAGAAGAGGTGCTCAGTTAGAACCCCTGAGCGGGCAGAGCCCCGCTGACTCCATGGCTTTGGACTTCTGCCTCCCAGAACCACAAATAGATTTCTGTGGTCCTTTGTCATGGCAGCCCCAGGAGCCCACCACCCTCGACGGCGAGCCTCTGATGCCAGGACTGCTGCTTCCTGGCCACTCTCTGATCCCGGGAGGGGTTTCTGGCAAGGTGGCTGCTCCATTGTCTCACCCAGAGCACGGTCACTGTGTCCCTTACCTTCCCTACAGGAAGGGTAGAGAAGCCTCCTGCATGCTGAGTGGGGGGGGGGGGGGGGGGGGCACCGTGACTGGGTCTCCTGCCTCTGCGCCTTGCCAATGCCATCCACAGGTCTCCTTGGTCACTATGACTATTTCAGTGTTTAACTGGTACAAAGATCATGACCTAGACGACTTCCAGCAAAAAGCAAGGAATGTATTGCAAGAGGAATGTATTCTGTAGAGGAATGGACCCCAAGGGCCAGAAGTGCAGTCAGGTCCTAGGGAAGCCAACAGCAGATACTGGGTAGTGTGCAGAACGTGGGCAGTCACTTGATAGCTTATCAAAGGCTTTTTCTCCAGTTCTTTTCATTTCTCGCTGTACCAGCTTTCCTGGCCTCGGTGAGACAGCTCATGAAGGCCACCCACCTGCCTAACATCAATTCTGGCTTCCCAAGTTGCCTCAACTCAGTCAAGGGCGCTGTGGAGAGTGGGCACCTCTAGTTCCAATTCCAAATTCCTGGGAGAGAGAAGCAGATTGGGAGACACCCTCGGCTCAGGCCAAATGGGCAGAATCAGGCAGTGGAAGCGAGGCAAAGGTGGCCCCCAGTGCAGCATGGGGGGGTTCTCAGAGAAGGGCGCCATGGTTCGCTGGACATAACAAAGTCACGTCTCTGGCAGGAGGTGCAGCCTTGACAGTAAGGGCCACACACCAAGGGTCTCTTTGTCTTCAGCCTCCTCACACACCCAAGACTGAGCTTGTGCATGCACTCTTCATCTGCTCTCTCGAAGTGGCCCTTCCCCACCCTTCTTTTCAGTTGTTCCCCAGGGCCTCTGCAGAACATACTCCTACTGAAGCCCTGTGTGCTTCCAACACCCCCACACGGGACTGAGCCTCATTTAGGAAGGGTCTCCCTCGCATGCTTGCTAATGCGCCCTCCATCCTACCCCCCTTGCCCATCTCCTCCATCTTTGTCCCGACAGACAAGGGTATCAATGGGGAAAGCGCCAAACTGATGAGCCCCCACACATCCTCCCTCATCCTGGGGGTGGGGATTCCACCACCTCAAGGTAATTACTAAACACACATGCTGGAGACTCGCCTTTGGACCCCCTCCAGGTGCACAAAGGAGGTCAGGGCTCAGATGCTGCCTCGGTGGGGTAAAGGTCATGGACATGGACGTTCTCTGATGGGGACCCTTCAGAAAACAGTGTTCTATTCTGTGTATGGATGTATGTGTGTAGTTAAAGCTGCGGCACCAAAATTAATATCCAATTTCCAAAGAAGTGAGAGAAGGAAAAACAGTAAATGGGGAAATGCAAAACACCGTGACCCCGGCAACTCAGGTGGGACTTGTGAATTTCCGCCCTCTTTCATGGCCTGCCCCACGGTCTGCGGCCTCGGCATATTGGAATTTGAAAGCGCCTCCCAAGCAAAGGGCAGAGCACCCTGTTAGGTCTGAAAATGAATAATGATGAACCCCAGGTTTAGTCGTGGTTGGATAAGGATAAATAAAATTAAAATTCGGAAATTTATTTTAAATGGGTTATTAATTGCTGTTGAGCTTTAAATATTTGAGTTTATTAATTTCTCCCTCAACCCCTGAATTATATTTCAGCAACTTTCCCCTGTTATTAGGCTATTAAATCAGACATGTCAAAAAGGAAGCATTTATTGATATCTTCAGAGACATGTACATCTAATTAAGGCCGTGTCACTGTGCATATTTTATATTAGGCAAAGCTGTCTGTGATCTCAGCCTCATCAGCTCCGAAGGGCCTTCACAGTGTTTGGAAGATCCGACTGGAGCTGGACCAGGAAGACATCCTGTAAGATTTCTTAAGAAACGTCACCCTGGAAGAAGTGGCTCTTCTGACAGTAGAAAGCTCTTCTTAAAGGATCCAAGATGGCAACTTCCAGAAAACAAGAGATTTGAAAATTTTCCAGAATGTTCTGTGTTAATAAAAATAGTGAAACTGGCCAACATCTAGAGAGTGCCTACTGAATGCCACAAATTCTTAATGAATGTTCATTACCTCATGCGATGCTCCCAACAGCTGAAGGAGGGAGAGAATACTTTACAGATGAGCAAGACAGGGCTTAAGAAGATTAACCAATTTGGCTAAGAGGCAGAGGTAGGACTAAAACAAAGTCCTGCCTGAACTGGAGCCCAGGCTTTTTCCACGTGGACTCTTTTCAGAGGTGGGAAGAGTTCATTCATTCTAGAACTTTCTCAGCCAAGGTGATACCATCCCTTCACCAACAAAGATGATGAAAATTGGTTCTTGGGGAGCAAAAATCACATAATTTTTTATATTTAAAGCACAGATAAACATACAGTACATAAATTGATAAACAGTCTTCTGTGACATTAAAACGTCTCGGGTGAGGACATTTAGGAAGAGATGTCTGAAAGGTCATCTTAGGGAGAAGTCAATGAAAAAGGTTGAGAAATACTGTTTTATAGCAACGGCTATGAAATTGGTGGGATGCCCCCCACCAATTACGCACCTGTCTTTGTGTTCCGACGGTAATCCCACCGCACACCTGATGCTACTGCTGTCTTTTTACAACTCAGATCAACTGCACATGAACTGACTCTATAACCCTCTCCAATGGCAGGGCCCAAGCACCAGTGTCCCCCTGCGAATTCCATTTGGCTGTCTGAGTTTCTTATCTGATGAAATTTCATCAAAAAGCAATGGAGTCCCTTTTCCAAAGGACAATCAAGTTCACCATGTGAAGCCATTCCAAATCTTGGGATGGTTAATTCGCACCTTGGGGGCTTTAATCCACGATTCCTGATTCTTTTTCCCCCCTAGTATCATACAGGAAGCTTCTGGATAAGGTATGGGTTTGGGTCATATCAGAAAAACTCAGGATTGAATCATGAGCCCACCCCTTCAAAGCACCTCTTTTCTTACTGGTAAACCCAGATTCTTACTGTATGGTAAGCATTTTACCCTAGATTCATACTGTCCAATATGGAGACCACTAGTCACATGTGGCTATTTATAATTAAACTCATTAAAATGAAATAAAATGTAGTATAGTTCCTTAGCCACACTAGCCACATTTCAAGAGCTCAGTAGCCACACATGGCTACCAAATGGACAATATAGATAAGAAACATTTCTTTTTTTAAAAGATTTCATTTATTTATTTTATATATAGAGAGAGCACAAGCAGGGGGAGTGGTCCGCAGAGGGAGAGGGTGAAACAGGCCGAGCAAGGAGCCTCATGTGCGGCTCGATCCCAGGATGCTGGGATCATGACCTGGGTTGAAGGCAGCCGCCTAACAGACTGAGCCACCCAGGTGCCTGATACAGAACATTTCTTTCACCACAAAAAATTCTACTGAACAGTGTTGTTCTGGGGACCACAAGATCAGGAAGACACGAAACTTGCTGGCAACGAGTGGTTACTTTTCATTTAATAAATTTTTAGTGACAGCCCTCTTTGTGCAGGCCCTAACCTGAGCACAAGAAAAGATTCATAATCAAACCAAAGTTCCTGCACTCAAGGAAGCGATTATGCTATTACTTTTACTGCAGATTTTTGTGATTTCCTAGCGAGTGGGCAAGAGTGTGGTGCTTAAAAATATTAGTAAGGGGGCAGAGCACCATGACTTTGAATCTGAGCAGAGTGAGTAGATTCACTTTTATTCTCTCTGAGACTTCCTTTCCTCATCTGTAAAATGGGTATGGTAATAATTCATAGGCTTGTTTTGAAGATTAAATAAGGAAATGGATGAAGAGGGTTAACACAGGGTCTGGCACATTAGGTGCTCAACAAATGATTGCTTTCCTTGTTAAGATAAAAACCTGGTCTGGTTTGTTTGAATCTGGTTTGTTCATATAATGTGCCATTTCCTTTGTTATATGGAGTTTATTGGTTCGTTATTAAGGATCTTTTCCAGGATATTCCTAAAGGCTACCTGACAAAGTAACATTGAAATTATGCTTAAGGTGCCATTGGAATCCATTCTTTAGTGCACATTTGACAATCCATTGGTCAGATAATAATAACAGCATTCTTGTTGGGCTTGGGTACTGTTATGACAGAATCTAACCTTGAAGAGGTTCTAGAAAAGATAATTGAATTCCCGCACCCTAAAGGTAGGGAAAGTAAAATGCTGGGAAGTGATGTGCCCATGGTCACAACTCTGCAGAGGCAAACGGACTAGAACTTGGGTCCCTAATCATCAAATGTCTCTGTCTGGCAGCTGCTCTGCCTCCCCAAAGAAAGTTACTACCAACACCTTACCATCCCTCAGACAACGAAGTGGGATTTACTCAAGCTAACACAGCGCTTGAAGCCTGGTGAGCACTCAAGGTGCTCAGTAATGTTTGCCGCGACCCCCGCAGCAGCCCCAGTGCTGGTGGCCAGGGGAGAAGTTTCCCTTTGTGCATTTTGCCATCTCCCCATCAAACCTAAGGAGTATCTCTCCCAAACTATGAGCATGGGAGGGGAGGCACCTTCCCTTCCTTGATGTTTAGGTATTGAGCCTTAGGGATCATCTACAAGATGTGCCCAAGTTCCTCCTTTTTTTCTGGTCCCTGCATGGAAAAGAATCTTGGGCTTTCCCCCAGTTTAAGTGACACACTCAAATTTGGATAGAAAGAATTAACATTGAAGAGAAATTGCATATACAGATCCTTGGATACAAAGCACAGTGTGTAATAATTCTCAGCCAGGTTTGAACTTGCCCATCAGAAAGCTAGAAGTCTTACAGAAGTGATTGATTTCACTTGATGGAAGTGAGGTTGTGAATAAAGAAGCTTTTTTTTTTTTTTTTTTAAAGAAAGGACTTTTTCTTACTTTCTTGCCCTCTAGCATCCAAAACATTTTTATATTCCCATTAGCAAGCCCAGAGAATGAAAATTACAGTGGACTCTGGATTATTCATGGGCCACCTGGATGCTTCCGCTTCCTGCCGCCAAGGTGGGTCTCCATCCAATTACATGGATCAGGCAGTGAGGGAGGTGGGCTCCTCAGTTCCCTCTTTTCCTGATTTCCCCTCTGGCAGTGGGAGGGAGCGAGGGTGGGGAAAAGGAGCTGAGCAGAAAGAGGGCGCTTTTCCAGGGAACTTGTGCAGGAGGCAATGCTTCAGCATTTCAAAGCCAAATAACACTGGAAGAATAACTCAAGCACCAAACAGCTGCATTACTAATGTGTGTGAATTTTGGATAGCCATAGGTGTTTGATTTTCTGTAAAAAAATGTTTTTAAAGAATTGAACGACCTAGTGTCTGAGTGAGAGGCACCAACGTAGTTTTGCCATTACATGCGACAAGTGTGCAGTTACAGATCAATGGCCTCATAGAAGTGATCAGATAAGCTTGGGGTTTTTTTAAGCAGTATGGTGAGTCTTTGATATGATTGATTTTGTAACAGAAAGCCTGGCCTTGCGATTGGATGCTGATTGAGATCATCACAAAGCACTCATATTTCCTTTGGAATCTTACGGCATTGGGTGCGTACAAAAATGTCCCAACAGGAAGAGGAGGGAAGAGCAGGAAGTGTATGGATGCTTAGATAAGTATGGAAACTGTCACAAAATAGCATCCTGTTCTGTCCCCTCCCTACCCACAGAGCAAGCAAGCAATCACAAACCCGTTTGTATGTACGGTGTTGATTGCCTTGCTGCCTTTAGGGCTTTTCTCTGCGGACAGGCGGGGAACTCGGAATGTTCTGTACGGCTACACAAAAATAGGGGTTGATTTCAGTTTGGATAAAAGTAACATGATAAACCTGAAATCGCCTCTGTGAGTATCATGGCTCATTTGGGGATTAGAATACCCAAAGAATAGAATTTCTTGCCCATCTGTGAAGACCTTTAAGTTAGAGTTAGCTCAGAGGATCCCTGGAAGTAGAGGGAATGATCCAGTAGGTGAGCAAGCACACTTTCTTCGCCTACCGTGTCTCCAGCGGCCTGGCGCCCCTGGGGCCCGGCCAGCCTGCGAGCAGGAGTGCCTATCTGACCTTCGACACTGTGGTCTGCTGTACTTCTTCCCTCTTTTTGTTCTTGGCTTGTTCCGTGGCTCAGCCCCACTCCTTTGGCTCCATAACTCAGCTCCCAGTTTTCCGATAGTTACTTTAATTTATGACAAGGTTTGGACACACTCACTGGCCATGACCTTGGCGCTCGGCCCAGAATATCATTTCCAGCGTTCATCCTCTAGCTCTCCCGTTGCAACCCTGGGCAGGAGATGCTCCATCCTTTCCCAGCCCCATGGCCCAGGGGGAGGGACAGAGGCCAGGGCAGTTTCCACCTCCAGCTCCCAATCAGGTAAGAGGTCCACATGGGAGTGGGGCACAGTGATGGAGCTGGCTAAGTTTGCAGCTGTGTGTCCTACTTGTACAAAAACATACCAAATATACTTTTCTTCTGTCGGCACCAAAGGTCGCCGCGCTCAGCCTATAAAGAAACTTGGCACCCAGTCGGGTTTGACCTTTGGGGAGACAGAACATCCGCGTGTAGCATGTGGAGAAGATGCAGAAAGCTGCATCATTGAGACGGGCCAACAGATGCGCTCCAAGTACATATTCACCCCAATACAGAAGCTCTCCTCAAGAGGGAGGGACGACAGAGGAAGACCTCTCCCAGAGCAGCGAGCTTAAGCTGGCCGGGAAGGCTATGGTGGACGGATCTCATGGAAGGGCAGTAAAAAATGAGCAGAGTCCATTTTCGGTAGGCAGGGTCCACGAGCCACACAGAGAAGCTGGGTCTAGAGGACACGCTGATGTAACGGGAGACTGGGCTAGACCTCCCGCCACCGCAGGGCCCGGGATAGCGACAGTGGGCAGGCATCGCCTAAGAGAACAAGTCCCATAGCCAACACGAATCACCAGAGAGAAGCGTGCAGGGATGGAAAAGCTCTGCACACCTAAAAGGAACAGGGAAGACATTTAACCCAGTGTAGTGCCCTAGAGTTTCTATCTGTGTCGTTACACTGCTGGTGTTTATTCAGGTGATACTCTAAAACACAGTCAACTGTGTACATGATGAATAATGTATTTTGTAATTTACATTTTTCTAATTGAAAAAATTTCAGGAATAGCCCCAAGTAAATCACATGCATGATTTAACAGGAGATGAATAAAATTTTAACTATGAAAAAAACTCTGAAATGGTGCTGTTTCCTAAACAAAACAGAACTAGAGAATGGCTCTCATCCTTGGTTCTGTGCTTGCATGAGGATAGCGCCCAGATGGGGTTAGCTTACAGACCAGATGCCTAGAGAGAACTAGAGTCACTTGGTCTACCTCTCATTGGGTTAGCACTTTAATCTTCTCTATAATCGTTTTTTCAATTTGCTCCTCGTGCCGATTACAGAAGGCAGGAAATGGTTTTGTCTGTCACCCGACAGAAAGCTTCACCCACGAGCCTGATGGAACCTTCCAGAGAATGGTGCAAAGGCCAGCTCTCAGGCCAACCTTCTGAGCTTTGTGAGCACTTAGTGTTTCGACTGCTTCCAACCTTTCCTCCTTTCTGGGAGTGCCACCTCTTTTCTCGGGGAGGGGGGGACTGTTTCTCTCTCGCCCCAACCAACTGGTTCAGATGGGCGTTCCTAGTCACAACGCTCCCAGCCAGGGCCCCTGACCTGACCTGAGGCCACCAGAGTCTTTTCTGGGGACTTTTCAATGGTGGTCAGGCTTGGGATGAGGGGGTCGACAATTAGTCAAGTTTTAATTTTTCTTCTTCGGGCAAAATTATGAGATGTGTGGGGCAGGCTGGGAGATAAGAGTTTTTGGTGGCTGTGTGCCTTGGGCATGTGTAGGAAGTTTAAGAAAAATAAAAACAATATGCGGTGAGAAAAGAGAAAGTCTTCCTAGCATTCAAATTTCTGGTCCCACTGGATTTTGAGACTCCGTTGCTTCTTTTCCATGGTTACTTAAGACTCTCAATAGACCTTTTTTTTTTTTTTTGCTTGCTTCAACTATTTCAAGTTAAGTTCATGTACCTTAAAAAAACAAAGAAGTACTAACTATACATGTGTCCTCAATGCTACACTGCTCTCAGTGTCACTTCTCTCCCCCTTGAACCTTTTATAATCTACTTTTGTATAAGAAGAAATAAAGTTAAGTAAGCTGTTCCAAATCCTATGTTAAGTTATTGCTATAATCATGTCACTCACAGGAACATGTTATTAGGACCCTGTACGTGTAACCAATAGTTTCACATATACCATCTGCTTTGATTTCTATGATAAGTCCTTGAAACAGATCAGAAAAGCACCGTGGACCTCAACTTTAGAGGAGAAGGTTGACATTCAAGATGATAGGTGATGTCCCTGCTCTCAAATAATCAGCAAGTGATGGGACAGGGCTTGAACCCATGTCGCCCAACGTCATGCCCAACGCTCCGTCTAACCACACCTCACTATATGTCTGAACATGTGTACAACACATATAGGCATGCCTGCATGAAAAGGTCCATTTCAGTTAAAAACGAAAATCAAATACAGCGAAATAACTGTCCTTCTTTGGATTAGTTTTACATAGTGTTTTAAGATATCACTGCCCATAATTATTTGTACTGTAATTTTGTGCCAAAACATTGGTTTAGGATCCACCTAGCTCTTCTGTAGATCTAACTGGGATAAAACATTTTCTATTATCTTGAGACTTGATAAAATATAAATAGCTTGTACTTTGTCTCTCTTGGTTTTGATACCTAATGAAATGTGAAAAAGCAAGATGACACATAAAAGAAAAGCAAAAGATAACTAATTTAGAGATTAACTTTGGAAAAGCTCCAAAATTAGATCACGTAATTAGTTCACAGTTTAGAAGCCTTTGGTGGAATTAGATTTATGCAAACAAATTCCATTCAGATAGGTTAGGAAGACTGAATGATTTTATAGATGAATCAGGCTTAAAATTGAGGATTACATAAGCCCTATTCCTTGTTTTCTCTTTGATATTAATGGATTTTAACAATCAAGAAAATCCAAGAATGAGCACGGAATTGTTCATTGGAAAACTGATGGTTGGCACTACCGTAGTGGAAAGAAGGCTACAACAAAGCTCAGCTGTAGCAAGTCTTTAAAAAAGGCATAAACATTCCTTGGAGTCAAGTAGCCAAGGCTGGTAGGCTCCAGACATGATCTGCCCTGGTTTTTGCATCTTCGTGCAGTCCTGTACAGGGATCGACAGGAGTAAAAGGTGAGGTTCGATCACCGGCTTTGAACTTGTATTTTTGTTGTTGATTCAGGAGATCCAACATACAAAGCAGTCAAAGGTGAACTGCTATCATGGTACGGGTCAGGGGCGGAAACACAGACGCCCAGGGCACTCTGAGAGCCACAGGCCACTGAGGCACTTATGACTCGATCTTTAGCTGCCTTTATAACCTTACACTCCAACACTGATCGCAGCCATGAGATCATGACTTCACACACTCCTCAGTGGGAATTCCTCCTCACAGTATGAGAAATTCTAATAGAAGATTCCTCTATGGAGATGACCTAACCACTACAAACGAACCAGGCAACTGAGTAAGGAAACTCACAAAATATTAAAAAGAGAATGTTTTTCCTTTTCACGGAACTGACTGGTTGGTTGTCAGTATGGGCAAAAATGATTATTTCGTTGTGCCAATACTTCTTGGACAGCTCATCCCCGTTTATAAACCAGATTTTTTTTTTTTTTTGGACGAGTCCACACTGTCAGAGGAAAGGGAAGACAGGTCAGCAGAGTCTTGGGCTTGGCACTTGGCCAGTAAACGTTTTCATTCAATCTGGATTTAGGCTCAGCTGTGAACCATGTGTCTCAACGCGGGGCAGTAAGAGTTTTACATTGGAGAAATGTCACAATGTGTACCAGCTTCCACGAAAACAGCTAGGGCTGGTCGGCCTGTTCTTCGCATGTTTAAGAACTCTGTGTCAACATTCTGAAATAGGCAGTATTTCTAAACTTCGCAATGAGTTGGGTGAACGTTTCACGGATCAAATATTTGAAAATGTTTGAGAAACACAAACTACGAGATAAACCCTTGAGAAAAAGGATCCTGAATGTAAAACTGACATTTTTAACATTTCATATAGACAATCTCATGTGCTTCTGGCTGTTTTAATACAGATTCGGGTCACTTCTGGTTTGAGAACGCTTTTCTGTTCGCAGGAAACCTAATGGTAATAAAGTAGCTCTAGGAAGAGCAGAGGTTAGATGAGAGAGGAGGTCTAGAAGTTGTTGAGAGTGTAAATGCTAAGCGTTGCCTACATTTGCTGTGAAGTTGGTAGGACTTAAAAAAGCAAGTGAGAAGTTATAAACTATTTTCAGAAATATATATATTTTTATTTGAAATAATTAAAAATTTCCAATTTTGTCTATGTTTTTCAAAACATGACTGTTTCACTGACATCTTGTAGGTTTTATTTTTTATTGTCAGGACAGACACTGTCTTAAGAGCATCGGCACATAGTTTTTCCATACACTCTGGGAACCCGAGCATTTCTGTGACCCTGGAGTAGTTTCTATGCAGTTCCCAGAGGGGACGCTCAATCAATGAGACACCCAGCAATTTGCTGACTGGGGACAAACGTTTTTGCTCAACAAATTTTACTTCTTATAATTATTTCATGCTTATTATAGAAAATACAGCTAAGAAAAGATAATAAATAATAAAATGCAATTTCTGTCCTCTAAAGCCCCCTCGTTAGAAATAATAATGTTGTTATATCTTTGCCCATCTATGATTATTTATATAAAACAAATGGCCAGAAGTGATATTATAGCCTAAAGGCACACAAATCCTAAAATCTATGATAAAGGTTAACAAATTACCTTGCAGAAAGATCTTATCAATTTATAGTATTATCATTACTATATGAGAATATCAGTTTACTTGCTTTGTTTATGGTGGATTATATCATGAAGACATTCTTAAAATTTACTATAAAAAGATAATTTTCATTTTCCTGGACAGACTCCTGCATTGTACATAGTTTTTCTTCAGCTTCCTCTGCCCTTCAAGCTGTCACCTTTATGTGCTACTCTCCCCCTACCCAAAAAGCTAACTTGGGTTCCCAGGGAACCCTGTTCTAGCACGTTCTAGAGTACATTCTAATATGTTCCTCTATAGAACACTGTCGCAAGGGCCTGAGCTTTTCCTCCCTTAGTGTATTCTGTGTTTTGTTTTGTTTTGTTTTTGAGAGGCAGGGAGGGGGTAGAGGGAATGAGAGAATCCCAAGATCCTGAGATCATGACCTGAGCTGAAATCAAGAGTTGGATGCTTAACGGAATGAGCCACCCAGGGACCCCAATTCTGTGCTTTAAAATATGTTGTTGTTGTTGTTTTTTCCTGCTAAGGTGAATCCAATACAATAATTTTAGTCAGAGCTTAACAACGGATGGCATCCTGCCAGATTTATACAGGCTTATCACTAATCGGAATCTTAACAAGTGCACTGATGAGGAATGTATTTTTGGTAAAGGGACATTTTCTTGGATACCTTCAACTCCATGCAGATCATGGCCTTCTACTGTGGCCTTTAAGTGGCCAGCCCTGCTGTTTCCACTGTATGTTGGGTGGGAGATACCAGTTCCAGCCGAGGCCTGATTAGTGTTGGGCTGTACCTTTACTCTAGGTGTGCTTTCTGCAGAGCTCTAGCAGCCTCCAGTGTGGGACAGATGTTGGACTTACTCACTGAATACTCACACTAGTTTTCCAAGTTTTATACAAAATTCCCTTCTGAAATACCTTCCAAACAATGCATTTTTTTTTCCTGGTTGGTGGTGGTGGAGGAGAGGAGTAGGAAAATTTTGTGAAGGTTTCAGTACTATTTTTCCTTAAAACCTGGATACAGTTTTCTTTCAACTGAGACATAGTCAAGTGCCTATTCTTCCAGACAAGTAAGTAATAGACGACTGTGGGATAGTGCTGAGTTAATGCTATTCCCCATCAGGGTCTCAGATGAAAGACCCTTAACACTTTCAGTGTGAAAGTTTTTTGTCTTCGTTTTTGTTGATGATGCTGATTTAAAGACACTCTGGTTTAAGCTAAGAATATGTTATGTTTAAATTATATAACTTACATAAATAGACTAGAGTCAAATATTTTCTGGACTCCAAATAACTATTAATCAAGTAACCAGCCTTTTTGGGGGGTGGATGGGAAATAGGAGACTATGCTCTGTATTTTATCCCAGTGTGAAATAAAGAAATGCTAACACTCAACAACTAACTTCCAGTTTGTCACAAAAATGTGCAGAGAAGCCTTGTGTATGTTAAAAGGGAAGTTGGGAGATTTAGTTTCTGCTTTACCTCCTTGAGCCAGGCGGCAGTGTGGGCTGTGTGGGGTCAGGGGCAGGATTTCTCAACCTTTTTTATACCCTATCAAGATAGGTGATGAGAGCCAGGCTAAGTATTTCTTGAATCGAGCAAGAATTCTCTCTCTCTCTCTCTCTCTCTCTCTCTCTATATATATATATATATGTATATATATATATATATAATTTTTTTAAAGAATAAGAAAGTACCCTTTTAAATCTCATATCCTGATGCACAAGTATTATAGATAATTACAGAGCTGTGGAGCCCTGGGTGAGCGGGACCTGACTGCTCTGGTCTTCTGTGTTCACAGGAGAACAGGATGGAAGGGGAGGCCAGGAGGATGATTAAGGGGCTGGAAAGATGACTTTCCGGCAGTGTGATATTAAGGCCATTAGTATGTCTGTACTTCAGTTCCAGTGTGCTAATGTATTATTTTACCTATTAAAATATCATAAAGATTACCTATAATTAAAGATGATTTAGAGCCTAAGTCATAACTAGTTCTAACTTCATGCAAACACATTTAGAGTGAATTCACTTTAAAGTGGAATTTAGCTAGCCTAATGAAAACATTATTTACAAGAAACTGAAAAGCCAGAGAAAAGAAAGGCATTATCTGTGGTCAGTACAATAAAAACCCTGACAACCTTTTATGGGTTCATACCCAAATAGTCTGTCTTGAAGGAACATGCGTAAAGCGTTGCTTAAAAGAAAATGCTGGTTAGTTCTTTGTTTTCTAATAAACGATGTATTCTCGATATTGAAACTCTGGCCTTCATTTTCTTCATCACAGGGAATAGCTGGGCAGCTAGTTCTTTTTTTTTTTTTTTTTTTTGGGTCACTCAGCATGTTTAACTTCACATTTGTACCGACTTGAAACAAGTTACATTTGCAACTCCAGAAAGCAAAGATGAAACTTTGTTCTTGCTTTTGTGTTGAGCCCTACAATTTATTTCTCTCCTAGCAACAGATTTTAAATCTCTCTTCCTCCCCCTCTGTCTTTTCTTCCTTTTCATGGGAACTGTTTGGTGAGTGCCGACAAAGCCGTGTGTGTGTGTGTGTGTGTGTGTGTGTGTGTGTGTGTGTGTGTGTTTCCCTTTGCTTGGTTTCTGTGTCGGTGTGCACAGGCACGCATTCATTAACGTAATTCCTCAACATCCAACAAGAGCTCATCATAAGCCCGGGAGAAAAAGCCTCATAAATATTTAGATGTTCCCTCTACCTTCCAAACCCGAGTGAAAAACTTATTTAGTGAAGAGCTGGTCTCGGTTAATCTGCATGTGAATCAAGATGGGGGACAAAAGGATGAAAAGGTGATGGAAACTCGAATACAAACCCTCTGGTCTCCAGGGGGTCATTCATCTTGTTCGTGTCAATACCATCGCTGGCTTGGCTTTTTTCTGCGCATGAGCAAACAGAGCCAGTTTCCAAAGGCAGCTGGCAAAGGGTGTGTATGCTTTGTTCTATCTTGTAGTTTTTTAAGGACTGAAATTGCTTTACGCTTTGTATTTGACTGACTTCTCCGTCCTTCCGAGTTGCTGCTAGCCCGAGCGATGCATCTGTAGTTAGTGATGTATACAAATACAACAGGACAGGCAGGATGAGCAGAATTTTTTTTTTTAATTGTGACAAAATATACATAAGACTTACCATGTTAATCACGTTGAAGTGTAGAATTCAGCAGCATTTACTATATCAGTGTGGTGAGCCGTCACCACCGGCTATTTCTAGAACCTCTTCATCATCCCAAACATGAGGTCCGTACACATGAAACACTAACTCCTGACCCGTCCCTCCCCCAGCGAAAGCAAGATTGTTTAAAACTCTGTACCTAAAACTCTCCGTGGAATGAGAACTCCTGGCCCTTGGTTTCGGATGTGCTGCGCAATAAGGAGCGAAGGAAGATGAAGAAGGTAAAGGAGAAGCGAGAAAAGTCTTTTCTCTAAGTGTGGTTTCACTGTGCTAATGAACTCAAAGGCTGGAAATGAATATGGGGAAAGAAACTTGGGTGTCAAGTAGCCAGTCTGCTTTTCAACAGAATGAAAGAAAAGGTTAGTGAAAAGTTTAGCAGCTTTTGAAAATTCCCATTATAGAAAAAAATCAGTTTGGGTAAGAATTTCAAAATACAACTCAAAGATAAAAGCCTATAATACTTGATATTATTGGAGACAAAGCTAGAGGATTATGTGTTTTATAGAACTATTCTGCCAAATATTGCCGAGTATATTGTATTTGACATGGAAGCTAAGAGGATGACCTTATAACTAAGGGTTAAAATTATTTTATATTGTCATTTCCCATTTTATGTATGTCTGAGGTTTTTGCTTTAAATAAAAAACACCGACGAAGCACTATTGGTCAAATTCCATCATAAGGAAACATATTAAGGAGGAAATTTGCAACCCCAACCTCCGAGGGTACTGGTTACCTTAAGAAATCTTTAAAAAAAAAATTCAATGCAATTTAAAAAAGGGGGCAGTCGTACTGAGTTTGTTTCGATGAGATCCTTCTTTCTAGCGCCTATAGCCAGATTCCCTAAGAATGAGCATTAGTAGTTGAGAGCACATGGGAATGACTAATACTCTTTGCTCAGTGGAAGTCATGCCTGTCATTGTCACTGACTATTTAAGGAATTTTATTATTTTATACAGTGTGAAGTTGGCAGCTTTCAGGAGAGATGTTGGGGGAGGAGAGAGGATGTGTCTGGAGCCAGAGGCCCAGGGGGCCTGTGGGAAGGCAGGGAAGAGGCAAAGCTGGTAAATTGGGAACTTTAAGTTCCAAATAATGAGAAAACGAGTTCTGATTAGCTTAACGACAAAGGAGGTTCACTGACCAAGGTCATTGGGAAATAGAGTCAGACAGTAACGTAGGATCTCAAACGATGTAAGGAAATGTTCTTCGGGACTGGCTCTCTTCTCTGCCATAGCTGATTCTTTGGCAAACTCTTTCCATGTGGCGATTACTACCATGGCTACTGCATCCTTAAAATATTTTCATCCACCACAGCCAGCCGTCGCACCGATAACGGGGTGGTGCCTGTTTTCCTGAAGCTTCTGTGGGACTGGTAGCAATGACTGACTTGCTGCGGGGGGCCCGGGGGGCTCTCTGGGAAGGACCTGGAGTCCTGTGTGCACTGCCTGTCCATGGTGGCAGACGGGTTAAGGCACAAGAAAATCACACCAGATTTCCCATGAAACAAAGGTTCTTTAAGGAAAGCGGGAGGAAGGTGAGATCGGCTGGGCAGGCAACTACAGCTCTGACAGTTCACTGCAAAACTTCTTTGAGTTCAGGGTCTATGAGTTGTATCGGTGAGGATTAGCGAGGCTACCGGCAAAACGCATATTAGTTTAAATACAATGAAAGTGTGTTTTGGGGCGCCTGGGTGGCTCGGAGGGTCAAGCTTCTGCTTTCAGCTCAGGTCATGATCTCAGGGTCCTGGGATCGAGGCCCGCATCGGGCTCCCTGCTCAGCAGGGAGCCTGCTTCCCCCTCTCTCTGCCTGCCTTTCTGTCTATTTGTGATCTCTCGCTCTGTCAAAGAAATAAATAAAATCTTTTTTTTTTTAAGTGTGTTTCTTATTTGAGTAACAGAACCATACAGGTGAAGAGGTCTGCAAAATGGCCTTTTCCCAGGCAGTCATGTGGGGGGGACTCCAAGCCCCCATCCCAGCTGGCCCCAGTAGGACAGACTGCTAGAGGACACTGGAGGCTTCTATGGGCCAGGCTGGGAAGGGGCTCCTATTCCCTTGGCCCCTATTCTATTGACGAGAACTCTGGCACATGGCCACACCTAAGTTCAAGAGACGTGGGCAAGAAATGTGGATCAGCTATGTGCCCACAAAGAAGAGGAAACCATTTTGGTGAACTGCTGTCATTCTTGCCTCACTGGTTACCATGATTCTACAAACAGGCCGGGAACCGGAGGCATGTAGTGGAGAAGAGGAACAGTTACTGTGTTCTCACCAAGGGCTTTGTGTGTACAAATTCAGACAATCCTCTCATCAGCCTGAGGGTTGAGACAAACCTCCTCATTGGAAGTGAAGAAACAGAGGCACAGAGAGAGTCTGTAACTTGCCCAAGGTTGCAAAATAGGAAATTATTGGAGCCGGGATTTGATACACAGCAAATTGAGCACACGGGATTGTAGGGGAGTCTAGGTGGGATGGTGTGTGTGAAGACCCAGGTCATGCGTGGCACCTGGGAAATCGTCAGCGGACGCTGTACTATTAATCCGGCCCTCAGGTTAAGCACAGTGTCTCAGAGGCAGGCTCATCTGGAGGCCAACCTTGAGGCTGAGGAATGATGGATGTCCGCAGAGGCAGGTTCCAGAAGGCTCTTTCCTACTAAGGATATGGGACTTACAGAGAGCCTGGAACTGTTCATCAAATGAGAGCCATGACTGAGCTGGTCGAGTTCATGCTAGGTCAGGACCAGCCATCAGCACGGCTACCTTCCCCAGGTGGGAGCACGTGGACAACCTTCTCCTATTCTTGTCCTCAGCTGGACTTAGTTGTTCCTTGCTCGGTATTCGTGAAGGACTTCAAGCACATGAATAGATAGCCGATTGCTTGTAATTTGGGGCTTACTTGCTCCCTTTGCCACCCAGCAAATTTCTTGAAGGCACAGACAATTTCTTTGTGTCCTCACATCATGCACGACATAGAGGAAGCCATCTCATTGTGATCACTGGATGTTGATCAAACGCCGATAGCCAATACATATTGAGCAGTCCCTAGATTCCAAGCATCTGTCTGGCCTTGATAATTGTTGCCCCATTTCATCCTCACAGTAACATTACAGAGTGGGTTTTCTTAGTGCCCCATTTTTCAGCTAAGAAAATGGAGAAATGCTGAGCTCCAGGTATCTGCCCCCCATCACAGCAGGAGCTTGTCCTTCTTGTATCACCTCACTGGGTCCCCTCCCGCCCACCCTTCTTTCCTTCCTTCTCTCTCTTTTTCCTTCTTTTTTAATATTCAGTTATTTATTGGAGAGGGAGAGAGGAAAGAAATCAGGAGTGGGGGGAGGGGCAGAGAGACAAGCAGACTCCCCACTGAGCAGGGAGCTCAAAGTCTGAGGGAGCTGGATCCTAGCACCCTGACCTGAGCCCAAGACAGCCACTGCTTAACTGACTGAGTCACCCAGGGGCTCCTTGGGCCTGCTTTAGCTCCATGACAAAGAGACCCACATCCTGTTCTAAGCCAGAGGCAGGAGGACATCCAGAAGGAGCAGGGAAGCAACAGCAAGATCAGGGATGAATAGCTGGGGAGGGGGTAGTCTGGGGAGTAGGAGGAGAGGCAATGAGGATAGAACCCCAAGACCTCAACCAGGAGGTGCTCCATTAGGGACCACAGTGGCCAACTGAAGGACAAAACAAGTAGCCTCAAGACCAGAAGAGAAGCCTGCGATGGCCAGAAGGGACTCCTTTGTCATAGGGTCAGAGAGAGGGGCCTGAATCCCCCAAGAGTTAAGGCAGCACACCCAGTAATAGAGAAGGGTGCCGCCAGGGGCCCTCTAACTACAGATGATTAATAAGACTGTTCAGAAACATTCCACAGCATTGACCTGGGTCTCCATTGAAATGTAAATGAGGTCAGGCTTTGGGAACCCCTGCTGAATTTTTCTGAGATTCTTTAGCAACCTTGTAATTTTTTCACTGTTTGTAATTTTTAAAACTCTGACCTTTCTATAACTAAAACTCCTTTGTCCTTTTTAAATTTGTGTTTGTTTTGGAGGCAGCAGGGGTGAGGAGAGGTTGAGGAAGCTGTGTCCTTCCTGCAGAGACCTGTGGGAGATGCTGGCCTCAATTTCGGGGGGCTGGCCAGGAAGAAGGAAATCAGGTGGAGCTGAAGGGCTGGGATGGTGGCTGGCCAGGCGACTGGCCTGGGACGCAGGGGGATGGAGGAGGTTGATCTAGATCTTTGGTTACTTCTATTCATTCTCAGACCCAGGAAGGATCTGTGTCACACAGAATTTCGTACCCATGTCAGGGGGAAGCCAGTGTACATACTTACCTTTTTATTACAAGTGCAGTTTAAATTAAGTTAGGAGAGGTGCTCAGTCGGTTAAGCATCTGCCTTCGGCTCAGGTCATGATCCCGGGATCCTGGGATGGAGCCCCAAGTCTGGGCCCTCTGCTCAGTGAAGAGTCAGCTTCTCCCATTCCACGGTGTTTACATGGCTTTAGTCCTTCTGTGGATCCTGAACTTCACGTTCGTTCCAAGTGGCTTGACTGGCTGCTCTTCGGCCTGCTGTGCTCTCTCACTCTCTCTGTGTCAGAAAAATTAATAAAATCTTAAAATAAGTTAGGAAGGAAAGACTACAGGCTTTGCAAATCTTTGTCAGAATGCGGGGATCAGAAGCACCTTCCAGCAGAAATCCCTGGAGGCCTCCCTGCAGAGGGGGACCCCCAGCCCCTGAGCTGGCTGGTTGCAACTGCTCAGCCCCCGAAGCTCCTGGCTGCCGAGCAGATAGGGCCTTGCTAGAACAAACTGTGAGGTTTAATTAGCATGGAGTTTTTCTCTCCAGATCTGGGGAAAATAGTGAATGGCAGCATGTTTTAGTTTTGTGAAGTTGGCCACTAATTCAATTCAATTCCAATGAAAAATAAGCAGCAGGTCCAAGGACTCTTGTTTCTTCTTCTCCTAAAGATTTCTTAATATTTCCCTATGGTTAACCTTATACAGACCAGGACCTTTATGTCAACAGTGCAGATCTTGCAAGCAATTTCAAACACAGCCCAGAACCTTAGTCTGTTGAGCCACCTGGAACCAACGTGCAGCTCAGGATCCACAGAAGGACTAAAGCTGTGCAAACACCACGGGCTTGACAGACAGATGAGCTCAAACCTGAGGAGTGCTATGTTTTGCGTGTAGAACTTGAAGGGTGGAAGCTTTTTCCTTGCATTCTTTTCTTCCCCACACAATTCCCCTTTATTTCCTTTACTACATCGACGCCATTAATAAAAGCTACACACAGTGGAGTCCACTGAATCCTGGCCCAAGTGAAGGATAAATGGCACTTTGTTGAGTTACTTATTTGTTTGTTTGTTTATTTTATTGTTTTTAGGTAGGCTCCATGCCTAGCGTGGAGCCCAATGCGGGGCTTGAACTCACATCCCTGAGATCAAGACCTGAGCTGAGGTCAAGAGTCTGAAGCCTAACTGACTGAGCCACCCAAGCACCTCAGTCTTATGTTAAGTAATTTTCAGAAGCTATAATCAGATGCCAGCCATGTTTCCCATCTAGTTAGTTCACTGACAGACATTAAGAACAAGGTGATAGAATGTACATATTGTGTTGTTGGTATGCATATGTTGTGTTATAAATAAAGAATTCTATCACATCGCACCAGTAAGTTCCGAGGTTAAAGTAACTCATGGAACCACACAGAAGAAATGACCCTCCAACCAGAGAAAATGGGGAAAAGCAGGGGCAGGGGGAGGTGAGCAACTGAGCGTGAGACTGGATGGGGGAAGGGAAGCCCCACGAGGGAGGCCCAAGCCCTGCACTCAGGTCTGTGTTGTTTACAAAGTGAGCTGACAGCTGAGTCATGGGACCAAGATTTTGCCTGGGGAAAATGTGGTGTGAAAGTCAGTGATCTGGGTTTTTTGCTGTGGTCTATATAGCATTACCCTTACTTAGTGCTCAGTTGCATATATAGGTTACGGTAAGCGAGTTTTGTAAAAATAGATATCAAGAAGAAAATTCTATCAAGCCCTTGTCAGGGATTCAATTATTGTTCAGGTTCAATCAAGCACCCCTCCCCTCCCCCCAGGTATCCAGTGATAACACTTGGCCTTTTGGTAACATATGAGACAAATGTAAATTTTGTTCAACATCAGTATTATAATGAGCTAAGTGATCCACTGAAGCGGGACTCTATCTAAAAGTGTTTATGTTTAAACGATTCCTTTTTCTTCTCGGCTACCTTGATTTAGTTGCGGGTCCCGGCTTTCATCTTGAAATGATTCTCTGCAAGCTGCTTTGACACCCTGAAAACCAGAGAGAGAAAGTTCTGGCTCTCTGGGTCAACTTTGCAGAGGTTGTCTGCTGGCCGGGCGTGGTGACAGATCGAGAGGCGATGGAAATCAGTGTCAGGGAGCTAGTCTTGCAGAAGCTGAGACTCCTGGGGTTCACTTAGAGAGACCAAGTTCACTTCCGGGAAGGCCTTGGGAAGCCAGAGCTGTCACGGTTGCTTCATATGTGACCCGATGAAACCGACTTGCAGAAGCCACTTTCGAGTATATATACATCTGTCTCCTCCCACCCCGCTCTTAGACCTCATGTTCCTCAAAACAGGAACTGTTTTTTCCCATGGCGTCTGATCTAAAAAGTGGGGGGTGGTGCTCACTGCCTTGCTTACTGAATGTCTGCTAAGAGACAGGTGGAGCAACACCCTACTTGAGCACTTGCCTGTGCTTGCGGGCTGTGGCCCTCCATGCAGGGATTGGCCTAATCCACCCAACGGGTCCTTGGGCAGCACATTTTTAAACCTGGGGTCAGCCGGCAACTGTCGGTGTTAGGGCACAGCGATGGGATCTTGGGGCCCTGCGAACTCCTGCGAGTCTGGGAGGCAGTGCCTATCCCCCCAGTCCTGGACGTTTCAGGCATCCTGCTACCTGCCCGCTCCGCTGTCGACAGGGCAGGAAGGGGAGGGAGGCAGCCTCCCTTTTCCAAATCCATCCCACTGCTACTGAGCTCTTTCTACTGTCCCGCAGCTGAAAACTGGGTTTTGAAGTGCTCAGAGGCCCCCAGCCAGCCTTACATCTACCGTTTCTGCTGCTGACAACACAGCCAGCCTGGGATCAAGGCTCCTTTTCATCGGGTTCTTTGTCCTTTTACTTCCTGGTGTCAACAGTCCTGGGAACAGGAAATGGTTCCTGCAATAGGAAGCGACAGGAAACTGATGACTAAGTACTTTTGAGTTTTGTGGATACAATTTCCATGCAAATAGAGTTATTTACCTGCTTTTCAAAAATACATGTGCATCGATAATTAGGAGCTATCCTGAGAGCTCACTCCTTCAGGTTTCTGTTTACTGAAAGCTGACTGTGCGCCAGGGATTTTGCTGGGCACTCCATGTTCATTTGCTCCCACGATCCTGACACCATCCTTAGCTTGCATTATCCCACTTTACAGGTGAGAAGAGAGGCATAAGTAGTTTAAGTAGCTTCTGGTAAGTGGCAGGGTCGAGATATGGCTGCCACTCTGGACCCCTGCACTCACTGCTTCCTCTAAGGGCCACAAAACTCTTCAAGGTGAATGTGTTAGGACTTTATTTCCTTGCTTGGGGTTTAAAGACAATTCACCTATGTCATCTGTGAGAAAAGCATTTCTATGGCTTGACAGGTAGTTATGTAGTGCGCTAAGGTTCTATTAGTTCGTATTTTCACAGTGTGGAGGGAAGTACTCATTAGACACCAAGTGTCTGAGCCTAGAGAGAAAGACCTCCTTCCCCCACCAGGTTCAGGGCTCTGCAGCCCTCACACCATGGAGGCCCGGCCATTCCCTCTCCTGAGAGGAGTAACAGCATCTGATTGGGGCCCTTTAATTAAGTGAAAGCCACCTTCCCGGAATTAGGGGTCTGCCCTGCTGAAATGCTGGAGCCCAGTTGGCTGAGGGACTGGAGAAAGTCAAGGTTGGCTCCAGGTCCCCAGAGGCCAAGGAACCCCTTGGCAGAGAAGGGCCTGCCTCCTCTCGCACCAGTGGCCAGGCAGCCCAAGAGGAAGCCACTACTGGAGGGGGAGTTCGGATTATTGCTGGCATGTCAGCTGACGGGGCAGCATACAAGACTGTCTTTGAACTCTGTGAATGCAAGTCTTTTTCTCTTTCCTCATTGCACGTTTAACAGTTTAGTGTTCTTGATTCCCCCCTCAGATCCCTTCTGTTCCCTTAACAGCTTCACCTGGACAGAGAAACGCTGCAGGCTCAGGGGGAGGCCCCACCCCGCCATCTGTCACAGTTTCAGCGGGCACTTTCCCACTACTTAATTCCAGGCTCACACTATAAATACAGGGCACTCATTTTAGAACTGTTAAACAAACGTGTTACTCATTTCACTATGCTGCATTTTATTTCCGTCTGAAAAACCATGCTGACTACGAACGGGTATTGAGGAAAACAGTGTCATCAATGCCCATTAATCAGGTCGGCGGTCCATGAAGGGCTACAAAATGTAACTGCAACATTCTTACAGATGGGCTTGGATGGAATAATTAGGAAATAGTAAATGCTGGCCTCATCAGGATGACTTGTAAAGTTTTCAGCAAAGGGATGTGAATGGCTAACGAGGACAGAGGAGACAGCAGAACGGAGGAACTTCTCATAGTGTGAAATACACAGAGTTTTCCGTAAGGAGAAAGAGCAAGCATTCTTCAGCTCTGGCAACAACCTGTTTATTAAACCATTATTTGGTGGAAAAATTGAAAGTAAAACTGAAAACTTTGGTATCTCATTGTAAATGGCTAAATAGGATTTTCATAAATTTTCTTTCTAAACTTGGATACATGCCCAAAGAGCCTGTATATATATACATATTTTTGCCAAAAAAAAATCAATTTAGTTGCAACTGTAAATCTGAGTAAAATTCAGATTTAATGGACATGAAGACAGGAAATAAGAAATTTTCTAAATATGCAAATAAATTGAATACAAATAAGTATTATTCAGAATGTTTTTGACAGTTGGTAGGGCAGAGTGCGGATGACCCAAGTGGCCGTCAGACCCGCTGGGAGCAGGACACCAGGCATCAGTCCTTCAGTTGCTGGGTCAGAGGGAATCCCGGGGCTTCTATGGAAAGGGCAGGGCAGTGGGGCTAAGAGGAGTACCCATGGCCTGAGTGGTGTGGAAATAGTTCAACATTTAAAAATGGGGCAAGTTTACTGGTGTGTACTGATTGAATATCAGTGCTGTGAATAACTGCTTTTAATCTTATACTTAAAGTGATTCTGATAAAGTCTCATTTGTATTAAAACAGGAGGTACTTGTTTTCTGACCTATTAAAGATTGGGGGAGGGGCTATGGACTCTCTGACCCCTGTTGCCACAAGTGGTATGTTTCTTGTGGGGTGAGAGGTATCTCATACTCCAAAGTGCTTTTTAGGAATCAGGGAATCACACTGCAAACCTGTTCACAAGCAACCAACACTGAGGCCCCTTCTTCCCCTTCTGTTTTCCCTGTGTCACCGAAGGCAAGGATTTTCAGATGCTACTATTTACTCAGATAAGTATTCTAGGCTGGGAGCAGCTTACACAGTTGCCTGTCTTCCCTAGAGACCAAGTGGGTCTATGTTTTTTCTTTCTTTTTTTTCTTTTATTCATTCAGACAAGAAACCATTGAAAGGAGACTGACTACTTGTAAAGCATCTAAAGAGCCGAAAGAGGAACAGGCCTGGGATCTACTCTCCGGGAATTGTTGTGCCCTCTGAGTGGTACGTTTCTCCACTGGGAACTCTAGAGGTGATTTTGTAGGGCTCCACTTTCTCAGCTGTAACATATTAAAGAAAAAGAGAGAGAGAGAGAGAGAGAGAGAGAGAAAAGAAAGAAATGAGAAAAAAATAAAGACTATTTGATCTTAACCTTTTGTTAATTACAAAAAAAAAAGTAAGAATTTCAGTCAAATGTATTACATTGAACACCAATACCCAAAAATATGACTTTCATTTCAGTAAGCAGAACAAAAATGACACCTAAGAATTTTAAATAGATTTCTTACTGCCATCACATGACCACACATCTGTGCACAGGGTTATCCTAGGCACAGAAATTAAATTTCAACAAAATCAGCTTGCTGATATGGATGAGAACATCTTATTCGGAATCACAGAATTTTTAGAACTTCACAGGCATCCGAGAGCACTCAGTTCACATGTCAGAGAGACTGAATTACTTACTTGGTGTTGCACAG
Organism: Spilogale gracilis; assembly: GCA_004023965.1. NCBI lineage: Eukaryota > Metazoa > Chordata > Mammalia > Carnivora > Mephitidae > Spilogale > Spilogale gracilis. Next base: position 70,393 of record PITA01001016.1, read on the forward strand.
CTCATTTGGATAGCACTAATAATGCCTTTTTTATACCCAACGCAGCAATCCTTTCTCTGTAGGACATCGGCAGCATTTCCGTGAGATGTAAGAATTTAAAGTTTGCAAAGATTCAACGTCACCACCAGTCAGGATACTGAAAGAAGATGGACTCAGAGAGGACGGTATTCTAGTCATTACAAGACACGACTCTTGGGGCACCCAAATTTAACTGACAGAAGGGCAGGGAGTGTGCCGTGAATCACTCAGGGCTTAGGAGGTTTACTTTGACTCTGGTTCCAGCCTTTACTGTGGCACAAGAGTCCCATCATTTGGTTAACTCTCTGATCCTCAGCTTCTTCACTAAAAAACAGGGGTAACAATCACCTCATAGCTGCCAGGTAGTCAGTGAGATCATAACCAAAGGGTCTAACAGTTCGTAGGGACTCTATAGATGTCAGTCCTCTTTTTGTCTGCCTGGTCTCACTAAAAACTCTGTTTAGAAAGTACTAATATATAGTAATTATGGGAAAAATGCAACACTTTAGGCTCTAAGTTAAATTTTAGTAAAGGACAGTGGCATTTGATTAAATGTCTGGGACATGAGTAGGCACTTCCTTGCTTGTAAAAAATGTTTACTCACATTAGTTATTTAAAACTAACACAGAGAGGGGCACCTGGCTGGCTCGGTTGGTAGAGAATGTGACTCTTGATTTTGGGGTCACGTGTTTGAGCCCCACGTTGGGGGTAGAGTTTACTTTAAAAAAGATCAATGAAGGGTGTATTTAAAAAACAGGAACAAAACAAAACCCCTAATGCATAGATTATAAATCACACTGTATCTGTTTAATATGTTTAAAAAGTCTAATTATAGGTTCATCCCGAATGAGCCAGATCTTAAAGGAAAAAAACAATAAATCAACAAGTCCATGGGGACACTATGGAAATTGTTTTACAATCTTAAATCCATGAATCAGTCTGAAAGTTGATCAAAACAAAATGTATTTTTAATTTACTCTCATATTCCTATAATTAGCAGAAGGCTATTTTTTTAGTTTAAGTTCCTGTTCAAGTGTGGAATGAAGATGGGATTACCTGGCACAAGCCTGCATCCTGGCTGAGAACGTTTTTCCTTCTAAAGTTTCATTTAGGGGCAAATGAGTAGAAACCCTACACCCTCAGTTCACATGTAACCGCTGTGCAGTGGTTTAAGCTAAATGTTAGTTTTACAGCTGCAACTATCATGTTAGTGGTTTTAAAAGGCAGCACAATTAACAGAACAGCTGTGAAGAGCAATGCTTTTCATTCTACAAATGGTGCATTTGCACTAAGACATATATAAATATGCCTCAGTGAAAGGAGTCCATGTTACTGTCTGATTCATTTCTTTGTATTAAAAAAATTCCCTACGCTCTTCTCCATTGAACACTTGAGCTTGACATTTTGAGGCCAACCCCAAACTGGCACCTACTACTACTCTTTCTGGAAAGTGCTACTCTGCAGCCTGATCCTTTCTAAGTTTTTGTCAGTACCCCCCCACCTCCCAGGGTGTGTTGCTTAGGCTTCCAAACCCCAAGTGGTAGTGCTCATTTCCATTCTTTTGGCATTTTGTCTTCAGCACTTGCTTTTATTAGTTAACTTTTGTGTGATCCTAACTCCCAGCTTAGCCTTAAGGTTATAACAGGTATTTAGATGTACTAGGTACTCAAATATTTGTTAAGTTATTAACTATCATTTTCAACCTTCCAAATAGTCGCTGATAAGACATCTCACAATTGAAAAGGACACTTGAGAAATCTACTAAGATAATGAACAAACATAATTAAGACAATACACAAACAAAAGATTATAGGAAAGCCCCATTCCCTTGTAGGAAGATTTAAGGATTAAAGATTAAAAAAACAAAACAAAAACAAAAACACAAACACATTTGGGACACAAGGCCATCATAAATTGGATTCTTAAGTCCGAAGAACATTTTATTTTATTTTACTTTAATTTTATTTTTTATAAATTTTATTTATTTGACAGAGAGAAACACAGCTACAGAGGGAATAGAAGCGGCGGGAGTGAGAGAGGGAGAAGCAGGCTTCCTACCGAGCAGGGAGCCCAACGCGGGATCACCCCCGAAGAACATTTTAGTTCCTGATAGAACTCCAAGGTGATGGAAGAAAAAAATATTTGGATTATTCAAATTTTCTATTTTAAATGTCAAGAATGGCAATAAGCAAATAAAGCCAATCAAATTTTAGAGAACAGAAAATATATTTCCACTCAAGTAACTACTGATGTTACATGTGGAAACATTTTTAGTGTCAACTTATTAGATGACATAGTTTTTCACAGTGAAAACACGATTATGAAGATCTTCAAGAAGCAGCTTGCCATGTGTACATTGTAACTTGTGAATATCATAAAGCTATTTTTGTAATAATGCAATTAAAGAGTCTTTCCATAGTAACTTTTAGATTTTTAAGCTTCTTGAAGGCAACTGATGCATCCCAACAATTTTTGTCGTCTTCATGCACTTATTATATATTAGGTAATTAATGGGGTATGATGTACCCAAAGGTCTGAGAGGAAGGAGTATGGTGGGTAGCACAGTTGTCTCCAGAGGCATCTCCTTGAATGGACCCCGTTCTGCATGTATGGGACCAACTACATACTACTCTGAAGCATCAACTATCTCTCCTCTGAGGCCGGGCTAGTCACATCTATCTAAGATGTTTGCTCAATGGATCAAAAGAATATAGGTAAGGGGTTTGCATAGTTCCTGGTACAGAACTTCTTAATACTTTTTTGAATATATTTTTAATGAGTGCCTACGTGTACTGTGCTGTTCCAGGTGTTGGGAATTCCACGTAGAACAAAATAAAGGCCTTGGTCTGGTGGAGTTTAAAGTGTAGGGGGGGTGAGAGGCAAATTTATCCATAGAACGTGTCTGGTAGAAATAAATGCTATGAAAAGAATTAAAAGTTGGGGGGGAGCAGATAGAATAGAGAGGGAGTGTATGCGTGCTTGGCATGCGTTATCTCATACAGGGTGGTAAGGGGAACCTTCTCCGGTAAGACCTGAGAAAGCGCAGGATGCAGGCCTATAGATGTGTGAGGAATGCTCGGCAAAGAGGAGATACCAGGTGCAAAATCCTGGAGGAGAAAGCACGCTTGGCCCGTTTAAGGATGGGAAGGGATTCCAGGAGGAGAGCTCTATGTGCTAGGGGAAGAGAAGAAACATGGTCGGTGAGATAGCAGGGTCCCGAGCATGTGGGGTCTTGAAGGCCTTGATAAGGTCTTTGGGTTTTCCGCCTGAGAGGAAAAACGCAAAACTGTGAGCAGAGAAGTGATCTATGTATATTTGAAAAAGTAATACATAGTAGCTATTACAAATGCTGTAACCATATGAGATTTAATACGTGGGACATGAATATTAATTATTTTTTAACGCTGATCTGGTTTACCAGAAGACGGCTTACCAGAAGAACCAGGTGAGCCATATGAAACTGCGATTTCTATTCATGAACAATGGTGGAACGTCATCAAAAGTTTCAACCTGACTTACTGGATAGGGTTAGTAAAAGGGTGAAGAACATAGGCTTTAGGATAAAATTCAGTGGAACTGAATCCCAGATCTGGGACTCATAAGCAATAGGCTTGGCAAAATTACTTAGCCTCCTTCTCCTTGTGTTTCCCCTTACATAAAACAGGGATAATAGCTTACATAAATTACAAGGCTGCCTTGAAGATTAAATGAGATATACATGTAAAGGATTTAGCACAGGGGCTGGGAGCTTAATAAACAAGGAAACTAGCTAAGAAGGGGAATGAAATCTCTTACACTATCAAATTACATGAATAGCTTCGTACTCTTTAAAATCATTTTGCTACATACTGAAGTAACATACATTAGTTTTGAAAGAGGCAACAGGTTTATTTTTAATCAAAATACTGTTTCCTGCACTTACAAAATTCATCCTTTAAATTGATAATTTGAATAGGCAAATATTCTATGGCAATGGAAGTAGGAAAACTTACAATACTTTAGAGTTAAATGTTTTCAACGTTGTCTGCAGGGCAATTCCATTTCCTCTACCAAAGTAGCTTAAATTTAGAAACAATGTTCCTTAAATGAACAGGACAAAAGCTACTTGCTACTCAATGAGTATTTGTTTGAAATGCAGTTAGTTTCAACTCAACCTTAAGTGTTCCTCAGAATTTGTATGAAGCGAAATTTCACCAAAAAATTCCATGTAAGTTCTTTCCAGTTAGAACAAAGTAGACATGATTAACAGATTTCAGCCACTTGTAGCTCTCACCACGGTCAGTTTGATGTTACATTTCCTCTGCACTAATTGAACATGTCATAACAGGCTTGCAGAAAAATGCAGATGCAGATTTTGCGACTGACAACATCCTATAAGCCAAAGAGAACTACATTGTTGCAGTTCAGAAGTGTTTCCCAAACAAACCTAAATATTTGAAGTCCATCATACTACGTGGAAGACCCTCCTGCCCACTGTAACATTTTCTTACAAGCTGGCAAATGTGAATGCTGACTTCCACCTTTCGAACTAGGTACATGATCTCACTTCTTTTATTGCGGCTGCATTTCATAACTGGATGCTGATGCCATCACAGAGTGCAACATCATCCACACTCTTCAGGTCCCCCTCCTTGTTTCGTACAGTGCGGTGCTCGCTCCAACTGCAGCAGGGGCTCAGAATAACGAATGCTGCATCAAGGCAGCCCCTGTTCTTAGAGCCGCGCCCGCCACTGGGCCGGATACTGCACAGGTAGTGGGAACGCCGTCGGGTCGACGAGGGGCGCCCACGCGGGACCCACAGCGCGTCAGGCTCTTTCCCCCAGCGTGGCTCCCGAAAGCAGAGGACCGCGGGGACGCCGGCGTGCGTGCGTGTGTATGTGTGTGTGTGTGCGCGCGGTACCACCAACAACACAGCAGCATCAGAGCCCACCCAGAACGCGTCCGGCGAAGGAGAACCCGATACCAGGGAGCGAAGATTCCGCAGCTTCTAGCCCCCGCCCGGCCATTTGGGGGTCCGACGGCCCGGCTGTTCCGCCCCCTCCCCCCACGGCGCGCCCCCGCGCCAGCCCCCGCCCAAGCCCTGGTCCGCCCCACGCAGGCGCGCGGCAGGCCCTGCCCCTCCCCCTTCGCTCGCGGGGGCCCTGGCAGGGGCGGAGCGACCCTCGGAAGGGGCGTGGCCGCCGGACTCGACGCGCGCACGCGCTCTCGGACCTTACGGCTACGTGTCGGGCCACGTGACGCCCACCCCGAAAGTCCCCCCGTGAAGCAACAGGACGTTAAAAAAAATTTTCTTTGGGGTGGGGGGTGAGAACAGACTAGAGGATTTAGGAAAAAAAAAAAATTATAGTAAGGGAGGAGAGAATGGGGCCGTGCGGCGGCGAGCGCGGCCCTGGCGCGTCCCGCTGGCAATCCCTCTCATTAACGCCACAGCCCGACCGCGCCCGCCAGGCGAGCCGGCCCGGCGGCAGGGAGCACGAAGCAGCGCGGCCCTCGCCCCCGCCCCAGTCGAAAGCACCGCCACCCGGCGCCCCTGCCGCCCTGCCCGGTGCCCTCCTCCGTCCGTCTGCCCCGCACCGGCCCCTCCCGCCCGCGTCGGCGGAGACCCCAGCGCGGCGCCCAGGCCGGGCTAGCCGAACGTCGGCCCCTCAGGCCGCCCACCCCGCCGGAGAGAGACGGCGCGGCGGCGACCGGCGCAGGGGCGCCCGGCCCGGGGGCTGCGGGGGGCGGCGGCGGAAGGAGGAGCGCGCCGGCCGGGCCCCGCTAACGGCCGCCCTGCGCGGCCCCGCCCGCCGCCCGCCCCCGGCCCTCCCCGCGCCGCCGCCCCTCCCCCCGCGCCGCCGCCGCCGCTGGCAGCGCCGCCTGAACTGAGGCGAACTCCGCCGCCAAGTGAGTGAGGAGGAGGAGGAGGCGAGGAGGAGGAGGAAGAGGAGGAGCGGAGTCAGAGCGCGGCGACAGCGGCAGAGGCGGCCGCGGCGGGGACCAGCCCAGAGAGACCCCGAGCCCGCGGCAGAAGCGGCGGCGGCGGCTGAGCGGGCGCGACCAGCCGAGCGAGCGGCGGCGGCCCGGCTCCTCCTTGTCCGGCGCCGAGCGGCCCGCGCCCGCACTCGGCCCGCGGAGACCCGCCTCCCGCCCGCCGGCCTCGTGAGGGACGCGCCGAGCCGGCGGCCGAGGAGCGGCGGCGGGCCGGGAGCGCGTCGGGCCGCGGGCGGAAAGTGCCTGCGGGGGCGGGGAGAGCGCGGCGAGCGCGCGGTCCGGCCGCCCCGGCGCGGGAGCGGAGCGGAGCGGGACGCCGAGTCCCGAGCGGCCGGCGGCCGGGGCTCCCCGCCCCTCCCTCCTCGGCGGCGGCGGCGGCGGCGGGCGGAGTGAGCTGCGGAGCCTGGAATATGGTCGGGGAAATGGAAACGAAGGAGAAGCCGAAGCCCACCCCAGATTACCTGATGCAGCTGATGAACGACAAGAAGCTCATGAGCAGCCTACCTAACTTCTGCGGGATCTTCAACCACCTCGAGCGGCTGCTGGACGAAGGTGAGTCGCCCTGTCGGCCCCTCGCGGCCCGCGCCCAGGCGGCGGCCCCTCTTCTCGGGACCCGACGCCCGCCGGCGTGTTGGGAGGGCAGGAAGGTCGCGGCCGGCAGGGACCCAGCACCCGAGGACGGAGAGGCCCGGGCGGGGCGCATGGAGGCGGCACCGAGGCCGGGCTCGCGGGGCGCGGCGGCGGGCGGGCCGGGGCCGCGGGCGCGGGCGGGACGCGCCGGCGGGACGCTCCCCCCCACCTTCCCCCCGGGCCCCGGACCCCGGACCCGAGACCCCCGCCCTCGCGCCGCCGGCGCCCAAGTTGGTGCGCTGGGGAAGGCTGCAGGGTGAACCCTCTCGCGCCCCCGCTTCCAGCCGCGTCTGCGAGCACCGCGACGGCCGGGAGCTTCGCGGGCCTGCCCGAGAGGAACCCGGCCTCGCCCGCCCCGCGCCCCGCGGGCGCCTGAAGGACACCAGCCCCGGGGCGCTCCCGGAGGGGTCTCTCCCTGAGGACGCCGCTGGTTCCCAAAGTGTAGGATCCAGGGGGGCTTTTGCTTTTTTTGGAGTTTGTGCAGCTCGCAGATACTGGAGGGAAGTAGCGTGGGGCTCGATAATTTAAAGGAATTCCGTAAGAGACCGAAAGTAATGCTGATTTAGCCGAAGGCGAGGACAAAATGACAGTGGAAAGCACTTTTTGTCCTTTTGTTTGGGGAAGCGAGAACTGTTGGGGAGTTAACTTCACTTTGGGCGGGGGGGGGGGGCGGTGAGTACGAAATACCGCGAGGACAAATCTAAACGTAGTCCCGAGTTTGAGCGAACTTCGGCGGACAGCTTTTTCCCGAGGACGCCGCTGCCTTAATTTGTAGGAGAGGAAACCAAGACGTTTGAAAGGGCGAAAATAAAAACGAATAAAAGTTTCAAAAAGGCTTCGTTGGTGGAGAGCTGAGGGTTGCAGAGAATAACAGCAAGATTGATTTTGGCCAACTGTGGACTTTCTTTAACAAGTTCTGGTAGAATTGCTCTAGACTGTTAAATTCTGGTAGCTATGCATTTCTCTGAACGCCTGGAGAGGAAACAAATGACCAGCAAAAAAGTCTGTTTTGAAAATCGAGTAGCCAGTTCTTTTTTTCTTAGAAGCAATACCGAAGGCCTGTTAAAGGGAAGCCGAAAACTGTGTCTTACAGAAATGAACCTGGAGTTTAGATTTTTCACAGGAATTTCGAAATCTTTACTATAGAAGGGAAAAGGAATCTGAAGCTTAGAGAAGTGGAATGTCACTAAAGAACAAAAGACCGGAAATGTTTCCGTGGTTAAAGATGGTTAAAGAAGAATCCCAGGAGGTTTTGTTTTCAGGAAAGTCAGAGAAACAACTTTAAAAGTACGAAACTGTGAGGTATTACTGCTCCTCGCTTTTGGTTACATATCTTAAACGTAACAACAGTAACCCTTATTGGAGTGTGCTTTTTCCACTGTTGAAACTGCAAATCTGTTTATTTCATATTGCTCTAGAAAAAACTTGAGCTGTCCCTTTAAGGGCTTCTGCTTTTTCTATTTGTGTTGGCATTTGAAAGATTGTGGAGGCAGAAAACTTTCTGGAATGTCAAAAAAAAAAAAAATTGGTGGGACTCTTAAATTGAGTATTTCCAATTGTGAGCGCTAAGTGGCGCCAGTTATTTTTTTTAAACACGAGAAATATTTGGAGCAAAATGTGTAACGTACTCAATCTGATCTGTATTAAATTTAGTTGAAATTTAAAATCACAGTAAATCATTTTATGTGTCATTTCCTGAACTTATTGTATTGATAATGCATAATATATTTGCAAACACTGAGAATACAGTCTTTAAAGTTATAGGGACAATTTTATGGCATTTCAAAAATAATAATGCTTTTTCTGCCTTGATGTAGTTTGGTAAAATTAAAAGTTGTAGTAGTATTTCTAAAAATTTCCTTTAAGGTTATTTTCCTGAAGTACAGTTGTTCAGAAGGAATCCTTCATAGACATTAAAATGAAAATGGTCTCATAATAGGGTTAAAGTTGCATTCTTTGAATTAAAATGTTGAGTTTAATCAAATGACATAGGTTATAAAAAATTGGAAATATTTTCACTTTGTGTGTATCCTGTTTAAAACACATATGACTTGAGTTTCTCTGATTAGTTCTGAAAGGCTTCTCACTTTGCTTTTATGTTGATCTAAAAATCTCTAAATGATTAATTTGGAGTTGTCCTCTGTTAAAAAGTTTCTGAGGTTGGCTTCAGTAATTTGTAATCTTCCAAATTTAGAATTCCACTTATGTCATTATCTCTAACAAAGGTTTATTATTCATTTCTCTGTAGTTGGAAATCATAACCATTTGCATTTTAAAACTTGGAGACCACTAGCTGAGGATGATACATTCTAAATAATTTTTTTTTCTTTTAATGTGGCTTACTCTATCCCTTATCTTGGTCTATCTTGAATAGTTGCCTTTTCAACTCCCCAGCCTAAGTAGAGATTGCTTCTTTGTGATAGCTGGGATGTTTAAAATGGACAGCGTAATGACTGGGAAGTTTGAGTTTTGTTTTTTTTTTTTAAATCAGACCAGTACAAACACACAGGAAAAGGGGCTATTTCTTAGTGTGGAATAGCTGCTTCCTCTAATTGTTAGCTTTATTATAAACTTAATTTGACTTAAGAAAAATATGGCTTTTGAAATGCATCACGTTTTTTGGGGGGGTCCAGATGATTTTCCTGAAAATTTGGCAACTTGCTTTGCCCCTTTGTGGCCTGTCATTGTCCAAAACACATTAATCATGGCTTCTGTTTATGGTTAGGAATTACATTTTTCCTCTTCCATATGATTGGTGGAAAAATTTTTTCAATTTAGATAAAGCTGTAAGTTCTATGTTGATTAATCAAGTTAAGATATTGGACTTTGAGTAGATGTATTTTCTGATAATTAGAAATTTTGAATGATTATTTCAGAATTCTGTTTAAGTTTTTTTTTTTTTTTTTTTTTTTTTTTTTTTTTTTTTTTTTTTTTTTTTTAAAGTAGGTCTTGAAAAATTTGCCTGTCAGTCTCAAAAATTTATTTGGCCGGTTACAAATTTGGGATTTACGTGTGCCAGATTTTCTTAGTTGGTTGAAACTTGAATGCTTTAGATTGAGCATTTTTAATTCCATGCCAACTTAATCTTTAGCCTGTATTTTGACTATGGACAGCCCTTGGTTTTTGGATTTATTTTTTTGTCTGGGATGGGGAGGAGGTAGGAATTGTCAGACTTTCCTTTAAGTGTCTTCATCGTTTTTAGTTGTGAGTGCTTTCTGGGTTGGACCACTCACATCAAGGACGTAATTTCAGTTGTTTACAATGCTTAAGAATCTTTTGTTGAGGATAGAGATGATTACACATAAAACCGAGGTCTTAAAGTCTTAAACTGTTTCTGGAGAGAAGTTTCCAAACTGAATCCTGGGACTATCCATGAGAGAGTAGTTACTATAAGTTTTTTATTTTAAAAAAACTTTTTTTGTCATGAAAACGAAACTCATGCAACAGCAGCACTTGAATGCAAATTGTTTTTATAAAGTATTGCAGTTAGAATTGAGAAAGCCACAAATGAAATCAGAGTTAAAAGTTCCAGATGGGAGAAAGGGAAGTACTAGGGAATTTAAAATCAGATTTTGAGTTTTCATTTTTTAGGCAGGAGGGAGGTTAAAGCCGCTGATGGGAAAATTAAAAATGCATGGTATGTATTATAAGTAAGGCTAGCCTAAATCTTTTGTGAATATTTGAAAAATTAATGTATGGTTCAGAAAAAGTGAGCAAACATGTTAGATTACAATCTGTGTTCTTGATTTGAAAAATGAATTTTCACTTTCTCATGGTCTTTTATGGGGGGGATTAATTTTCTCTCTGACCTCAATTTTCTCCCTTCTTTAAAAATGTGGGCAAAATATTTTAAATGAAAACTTGCTTCCCTAGTTAACACTTTTCCATGTTAATGTTTATTTCCATTTATTATTCATTTAGTATTGAAAATATTTTCTACCTTCAGTTTTCTTACACTTCAAAATTTTTTTGCAGAGGAGAACTCTTGTCTACAAAAAACTTTTGTTTCAAAAATTATAGGGTTATTTGTTGGTATGGAGAGGACTTGCTATGTAAGTTTTATTACAGTTTTAGTGTTTTTTTTCTGGAGCATTTTTGACAGTAATCAATCTTTGTAACAAACATTTTATTTACTTAAGTTGAAGTAAATTATTCTTTAGGAAGAAAAATTTTGCTGTTGTACACTAGCCCTTTGAATTAATAGTGATGAGAGGACACAGTATTTATAATCAGTTCTCCTTCCATTATTTTTCTTCTCACCCAGGAGGTGTCACCAACTCTGTAAGGTAATAATGGAAATGATAACTTGTATCCTAGGTCATTTATTCAGCATTCATTCTGTACTTTTGAAGCTTAACTTCCCCTTAGGCAGAATATATATTCAAAATGCATGTAAATTCAGTAAGGCAGAAGGTGATTGCGTTTTCTTAACTTTATCCAATTTACATGTTTTGTATTAAAAGTTGTACTACCAAGGATATAATGTAATTGAATTAATAGAAGTAGGTCTCTTTGCTAATGGCATTTGTTAGTGTGTTTGATATGAGCACCTTTTCTTAAATGGCTTTGAGAATATAAAGTGAAAAGTTGATTCGGGTTTTTTGATGTTTTGTACACATTATATTTCTGTTATTATCCCCTCACTTGTCACTGTCCTGAAGCTGATTGGAAAGTACATCAGTTTTTCATAAGAAAAAATGGTTTTTATTTACTTTTAAATGGAACTAGATTTCCTGTGACAAAAGACAAGTTCCCCCCCCCCAACCCCTCATACCTACACACCCTGTCTTTATTGGGCACCTTTTTTGAAGTCAATTTATTTATATATGTAAGCTTTTTATTTTGTTTTTTGACTTTTTTGGCCCTTAAGAGAATTAGACCAGTGTGATCATAGGGACAGCTTCTTAAAATCTGACTGGAACATCTTTTAATTTTCTTGAGAAATTTATTATAGTTAAGGCAATTTGGTTTATGATGGTGCAGTTATAAGTAAAACTTGTCTTTGTTGGAAATGGAAAATGCTGTGCCTGTTTTGAGTTTTTTTCGTTTGATAACTTAAGTGACAGAGTCCACTGAGCAACTTTCTGCCGTTGGTATGTCGACTATTTTGAAGATAGCCAAGAATCTATTTTAGGGCCAAGGGGTCAGGGTGGTGAAAGAACCTTTGCCAAGAAGTCAGAATTATACTATGTACCAACTTTTTATTTTTGTGTTTGACAGGACTTCATTTTTTCTGATCCCCCTGTTTTTTGTTTTGTTTTGTTTTGTTTTTTTGACATCAAGATACTGTGTTTTTCCCTTCATGGGCACTGTTAGGAAATGCTTATATCCCTTTCAAAAATTGTCATCTTAGTTTTGGGGCCCAAAACAGCTAGGTTGTTTGATGTCCAGGTAAGATTTTTATAGCTTTTTTTTTCATTTAATAGGAAGCAAACATGGCATTAAACTTTTTGTAGTGAATGTATTTTGTTTTGTTACTGTGACTGTGTTATGAAAATTGACTGTAAATATAACCCAGTGTGTGTTAAGTATTACTGTCTGTGTAGTTATCATCACACTTCATGTTGTAATACTATTTCTTTTTGTGTCTGCCTACCCTTTTTAGTTCCTTGAAGGTGCCCACCTTATAGCCTGGTACATGTACACTATCACATGTTTGTTGAATTAATAAATAGGTTGACATTGTTATTCTCTTGAGTTTTATTTATTTAAAGTATGAGATTAAGCCAATTATATAATGTTTGGTGATAGTTTAAGGCAATTAGATAAAAGGTGTGTGTGTGTTTTTGTGTGTGTGTGTGTGCGTGTGTTTAATGACATTTTAAAGAAATCTTACAGTATTATTTGCAATGCCTGTTCTTAAGAAGCTTTGATCTTCATTTTACTTTAGTACCTTTGGTGTGAATGAGAATTAGAAAGATAAAATTGCTTTACTTGAGCAATAGTTTTCAGCCAGTACTTATCTGTCATGAATTTTTAACAAACATATAGCTTGTAGAAGATGTGATTTATCCAGAATTCTTAAAATTAACAAGCAAATGGTTGTACTCAGTGGTTTCATCATTTCTTCAGTTTCCTGAAGCAGCAACTCTAGTTTGAAATTCCAGCAATCCTATCAAGTCTTGCAAAATAAACAAAATTTTATGTTCATAATGTTGCCTTGTATAGTGATTCTAACCTACGTGTTTTATTAAGCTGAATTTTGTTACTTGTGAAATGAATCAATTTATTGTAATATTTTATCATGTTATTCATGATAAAGCATAATATGTCAGTTTGGGTGATTTTCAAGGGTGCTTAGGTGTCAGAAAAAACATAAAAATGTAGTGAAATCCATAAAGTGGTCTCATGTTATATGGCCATGGTAATAAGGAAAGGATTTGTGCGTCTACACACATGTAGGCACACATGTATATAAAGGGGAGACATGCAGTGAATGTGAGCTGGCCCTGAATCCTTGAGATTGGGTGCTGGGGCTGGTGAAGTTCTAGAACAAGGATAGTTTTTAAAGTAATGAAATATCTGCTTGGCCCCATGATTGAAATGACTATGCATTAATAGTGGAAAAGGGTCTTATTAGCAGGTCCTAAAGTAAATACATTGCTTTTGGCTTTCATGCAGGTCAAGTTGTAGAGATTGGGGTGTGATCTCCTGGTCAGTTACAGATTATTGGGGAACTTTGGCTTTTAAGCTAATTTAAGAGTTTAAAATCTATAGAAAAGTTGAATAAAAATATATAACAGGTATATATACTTACTATATTTAAGAGTACTAGTGAAGGCCTGGTAAAAAGCTACGTTTTATGAAATTTTTATTTGAAACCTTTCTTCGTTAACTGTTAGTGTTATATTTTATGGGGACTCAATGGTTTTACAAAGAGTATTTGAGGAGATGTATATATAAAAAATTAGAAAAAATGGAATACATTTCTTGGATGTAGTTTAGTGTAGGGAAAACAAAATAGGCATTTCAGAGCTGCGAGGAAGCTGGGTATCAAGGGAAATCGTCATATTATAGGTGCAAAAACTGAGGTTGTGACTTGTCCACATCACAAGGCAAGGTAGTATCAGAGTTGGAGTGGACACTCAGTTCTACCTACTCATCTTTTTGATGAATGTGTCCCTCCAGAAGTAGAACTGGAGAAGAAAAAACAAGAATAGTTCCATGTGTTAAAAAGTGGCTGTGTTGCCTTAGGTTGTGAACATGAGGGGAAAAAAAATGGGGGTAGTATTAATTCTGTGATATGTTGGACTTGGTCAGATATTGGTCAAATTCTTGGGGTAAACTTTTGTGCTAGTTAAGAGGCTAAAAGTGAGAAGGTAAAGGTGTTTAGAGGCTTTCAGCTCATTCACTTTAACTTTTTATTTTATTCTTTTAAGATTTTATTTATTTGAGAGAGAGAGAGAGAAAGAGAAGTAGATTCCCTGCTGAGCAGAGTCTGATGCGGGACTCCATCCCTGGCTCCTGAGATCATGACCTAAAGCCAAAAGCAGACCCTTAACCCACTCAGCCATCCAGGCGCCCTTACTTAAAGTTCTTAACCAGAGGATAGAGCCTTAACTCTTTAAAAGGTACAAATATAGTGGATATAGTATTGGTGGTATTATTATTGCAGTTACTATTTTTAATAACCACTCAAGAGGAGACCTAACAATTATGACTGGAAGATTTAATATAAAGGTTTATTACTGCTAGGTGATTCAAGTCAGGAATGTACATTTGGTTCACTTTTACATTAGCAGAGTGGTTAATAGCATAGGTAGCAATTCTGAAGAGTGACTGTCAGGAGGTGGATGGTGATGAATTGAATAGAAATGGGGGCTGCACTAGGTAGCCACTCCATCCCATTCCTAATACCCATATCTGAACTACCAACTGATTCTTTCAAGTATATTTGAAAAGTATAAGCTACAGCCCCTTGCTTGCTGTGTTACAGTAATTGTATCCCTCTGAGAGTCTTGTTACATGGTAGGTAAATAAACTTTTTAAGAAATAAAATTTTACACCAAAGCCAAATATAAGGTGTTTGGAAATTAACTGTACCTAGTTCTTACTACTGTTGCTGCTACCATCATTGCTGCAGTGATGCTCCAATTGTTATGATAGGTATTCAGGAGTCAGCTGTATAATAGGTGTGTGCATATATACATGTATGAAAGTGTGGGGCAGCATCAAGATAAAAATGAATTTATGTTTCTGTCCATATACTAAGGAGAGCATGTTGCAAGCAGTAAGAATTCTTTGACTAGTAGACCTGAGATCTAATAAGTTTATAGTTAACTAGTTTGGTGATCTTGGTTGGATAAGATATCTAACCTTTCTGAACCTCAGATTCTTCATATATAAATGGAATTATTAACTACCCTGCTGACTTCAAATTAAAATATTTGGAAGTTGGAGAGTATTATGCACAGAAGAATTTCTGAGACTGTAAGGCAGCATCATCTAATTTCTGTGGATATTTTTAGGTTGTTTTTGATAGGATGGACAATGAGATAAGCAAGGCAGTTTATAGAGAATCAAAGAAGAAAAGAAAAAACAAAGGTAATTTATCCACATGAGCATCCACTAGTTTTTATGTTCATGAGAATCACTCACTACTAGCATTCTGATACTTGAGAAGAAGTCCTTTTGAGCTGAAATATCTAATATTTTTTGAGAAGTAGAATCTGACTTGGTATTAATAGATGGTAGGATTTAATGAGGTGAATGGGAGGGTGGAGGATGTTCCAGAAGAAGAGAAAGTTCTGTAGTGTCAGAACAGTGGTGATGGGAGATTGAAAGATCTTCAGTAAGTGTGTTTAAACTCAGTTGGAATGGCAAATGCATGTGAAGGTGAGTTAGGAGCAGAGCCAGCAGCCTAGGTTCAGGCTCTGCCATGGTGGGCCTTGAATGCCAGGATGAACAGCATACATTTTATTATGAGCTTTGTAAGGAACCAGTGGAAAGCGTGTATTATTTCAGGGTGTCATAATGAACTCTTTGAGGGGAAAACTAACAAGAATGTAGACTATATGGGTCTGAGGAAGTAGAAATTGGATGCATTGTGAGTGGTTAAGGTAAATGGTTAGGTAACTTAAATAGTTATGTTGTCTCAGAATATTTAATAAGACTGTATCTTGAGCTTTACAGATTTAGGTTTAAACTCTTTAGAGTTTTTAAGAGAATGTGTTTAAACTAAAACATACAAAAATTATTTGGCATTCAAGGCCCACCATAGCAGAGCTTTTCACATAAGTTCTTACATTAATCCTGAGGTATTGTGAACATGTGGGGCTCCTTTGTATAGCTGTCAGCCAAAATTTTGGTTACTTAGAATTACGCTTATATGTAAATTAAAGAGAATTGAAGAAACTCTGGTTTAGGGGAATCTTAAAAATTCTTGAATTGGTTTGAGTTGGAGGAAATTTTGTTCAAACCTCACTCATCTAATACTGTTGAATTTAGATGTGCTAGCAAATACAGAGGTTGAGAACTTCATTATTTTCATCATCCATTTTACTTTATTTTTATATAATTGTATTTTTTATATTGATTATTTTAGGTAAATTAGCGATATCTTGACCTTCCATCTCTATATGTTTATGTATCTCTTTAAACACTAGCATCTTCCTATGTAGCAGCTTCACACTGAATAAAATGGATCAGTCCTACACTTAATGTAATAACCAGTCCATATTCGGACTTTTGTTGTTATCGGCAGAATACTTTTTATAACTGTCTTGTCCACACTAGAGGGTGACTCGTGCATGACCCCACTCATTGAATTTTGTTATTAGGACTTTATGTCTTTTTAATTTAGTACCATCATTTTTATGGGACTGTTAAAACTTCCTTATCATTGGAATTGTTCTTTTATGCCCTGTATATCTAGTACTTGGGAAGTTAGATTTAGGGGAGTGAATAGTTTCAAGTGTATGTCATAGTGATGCTATGCACTTGATTTTGCATCATGCTGAGGGCCTGCATCTGGTTCCACCATTAGTGAAAGTAAGATGGATATCTGGGTTAGTGTGTTCATAGACTGATTCTCCTACTGTAGTTAGTTAAATATTTTCTTGCACCAGCAGGGAATATATTATTCTGAAAATAGTTACTTTACTATTAGAAAAGCCAGATAGATGCTTATTCTTAATTAATTATTGGTGGTTCTTGGGAGTAAAGCGTTGGTTTGCTAGTTGCCTCAAATGGTGACCGAGGAAAAGGCTTTATTTGTAAGTAGTTGCAAAATCTCTACCACAAAGTTTTCTCCTTAAGAACTTTTAATAGTAAGGAAGTTATGTTCCAGCAGATGGGGATATTAGTACACAAAAGACAGTGTTTAGAGATTAAAATTTGTTGAACTCTTTTATGAGAATAGGAATTTTTTTCCTTTAAATTGTAAGAGGAGAGTTGCTTAGGAATATGAGAAAAAACAGTTACTAAATTCAGTATTTAGAAGTGTCATGTAAATCAGTTGTGATATTTCTTTAAAGAATTTTTTTTTAAGAGCCCATATGTTAGATGTTGACTATAAAATGTGACTGGATTAGGACATTCCACTGAATATAGTAATATTCTGAAATACAGTTTCTGCCTTTACAGCATAGTTGTTTGAAGATTTTTTGTTTGTTTTAGTGCAGTACTGGGTCAAGTCTGTTGAAAAGTATTCTACTTGTATATTTTCTTTGCAGTTCTAAAGTCTTTAACCAGGCAGTTGATTTGTTTACTAATGTAAATCAGAAAAAAGCAAAAAAAAACCCCGAAAAAACCTGTGCCCTAGTTTACTATTACATGTTATATGAAGAGAAAGTTCTTTTGGGGATTATAATTTTATTATAGTAATAAAAAATTATCAGCAGTAAAAAGGTAATCTTATCTCACTTTATTGTAGTTTATAACATTCCTTGTCAGTTTTTTTTTTAGTTAGGTAAATATTACATATTTTAAAATAGAGTTTGCAGTTGTTAAATAAGAAATACTGCTTATTTAAGTTCTTTCTTAGATAAGACTTGGAAGTATGTTTTTGTTAACTCATTTAGATTATATTTTCCAAGTTATTTCGAGCTTTTTTTAAATTGCTGTATCAGTTGTAAAATACTTCACTTCCTTCATCATTTGAAATTGAACTCAGACATGAGAGAAGTGCTGTTACCTAGAAGACCAGGGAAGAGGGTATCAACAGTGATACATCCCTTTGTAGAACTGATAATAAATAACTTGCATTTTACTTTTTCTCTCCAATGATCTTTTTTTCTTTTTTGTTATTTATAAAATGCAGAGAATTGAAGATGTTAAACATTTTCGTTCACCTTTGGTGATAGTGTGGTTTGTGGTCTCTGAGTCCTGAGAAACGTGGTGTTGAAGGCAGAAAGGTGTCATAGCATTATTGTCTTTGAACCTTAATGTGAAGTACTATTTTTCAGGGAAAATTTTTCCTTCGGCTAATTTTGTGTATACATTTTAAAAATTGTTTTTTATAGTCATTTTAGAGTATATGAGAAGCATAAAATATGTTATAAGGAATTAAACACATTCATTTTATTCTTAGAACAAGTATTCTTTGTCTTAAGGAAAAGAACTAAAATGTATCAGTTAAAAAGTAAAAATTACCCATAGTTCAGTGATAATCACTCTGAACATTTTGACACATTCTCTTCTAGACTCCCCCTTGCGCCCCTTCTTGATTTATGGATAAAACACAATTGTGATCCTACGCTAGTGCTGTCTGTTTGTGTTTAAGTAAATTACATCAGGAGTGTGTTCTGCCATTTCATATTCTTTGACAATATAGTTTTATGTTAATATAGTTCATCTTACAGAGCTATATTATAATGTGCTGAACTATTCTGTTCGACCTATCACTTTGTTTTCAGTAAGCTTGTGTGATGAAATATCAGATGTTTTAGAACTTGATTACTCACTGTTTAAAAAGCCTTAAGTTACTAAATATTGTAATGGCCCTGTGAATACCAAGCCCTTTATTTTTGTAATATTGTTCATTAATTGGAAATCAGCAGTTTGTACTGCATTCCAGTAGAAAGTGATTGCTATTATGTGACATTTAATTTTTGAGTAATGTCACAGTTGCATATTTCACTTATTTTTTAATGACTTGACATTGATGTGAAATTTTTTATTCTAGTCACAAGTAAATTTGAATGCATACTATGTGTAACATATGAGGTATGTAACAAAGCTTCACATTCATTCCTTACCTTTCAGGTTGTCTGAGTAATAGGGTAGATAGTATGAAAAGAAAGTAGTAAGGGAATATAACCAAGGGAGATCGAAAGACTGGTGGTGCTAAGATCGCGTTAGGCTGGGGAGCTTATGGAATGTTTCAGGAAAAGAGGTAAAATTTCACTTGGCTCTTGCAGGATGGATAGGCTTGAAGTGGAGAAAAGGTAAGGGAGTAGTGTTCTTGACATGGAGAACACTATCTTTGAATGTGAGGACATACTGGGTAGGAGAAAGAAGTAAATTATTCTGTATCTCTTTGATAGAAAGCTTTCAGTTCCCGGAAAAAGGTGTCCTGTCGATACTGGGAGACCCATGTAAGGCTTTTCTTTTTGTATCTTAGTTTTTTTTCCTTTTTATCTGCCTCCATATTTCTGTTTAGTACAGATTCATATGATAGATTGTTCTGCTTATTGCATATTTTTAGACTTTCTGGACTTAACTCCCCACCATCCCCTACCCCAATATTTTGCCTCTTAACTTCTAATTTAACTTTATTTTTTTTAACCTGTGCATGCTTAGTTTGGTTTTCTGTTTTGTTTTACTAGTACGTTTGGATATGTGTAACCCACTGTTTTTATGATGCCATTTATTTTCGTTGTTCTCTGTTGCGTCTTTTGGTGATTGTGTTGGGTTTAGGTGCCTGGAGGAAGGAAGTTTATCTGGAATTAGTGAGTGTGTAATTTATAGAACTGGTGAGTTTAAGCTCTGAACTATTGATGAGTTGCTGCCATGTCTTGTACTGTATGTATGGCATGGGTGGTTTTTGCCATTCATCTTTCTCTCCCTTTGATTTTGCTCTAATGGCTTGAAAGGTCCTAACAATCTTATATTGGATGGGAGAAATTGAAGATCTGCCAATTTAACTCTGAATTGAGGGAGACTGTAGGGAAAGTGTTTGCAAAGTGTGTTCCATGTAATACTGTCCTGAGGTAGTTTGAGAATAAAAGTAGTCAAAGAAGTGCTGCATATTCTTTTGTGAATTCAACATGTGACATGTTAAATATCCAGGATGTGTTAAAGGAAGCTAACTTAGTTTAAATAAGTATTTTCTGAAAATTACTTGGTAAAGGAATTCCTTTTTTCTTTATTTTCTTTTTGGAACTGTGTTCTGAGGATACATTATGATAAATATTAGAAAGAGTATTATAAAGACTGGATCCTAGGGAGAAGAGGGTTTAAATAATAATTGTTTGGGAATCTTAATTTTTGGATCAGAATACTGTCTCAAGTCAGATCAAAATACTCTGAAAAACAGTTAAATTTCATTTAGTTTGTGATTATTTCGAATTCCATCTAAAAGGAAGCAAGGAAAAGTATCCTGACTTTATATAGCAATCATAGCAAATGGTTTCAGTAGTGAATTTTGTTTAATTCAAAGTATTTGTTATTTAAATAAAAATTTAGACTTGTTTTTAAAAAAATAATTTTCTAAATGGAAGAAAATTAACAGAATTCTGACAACATAAATGTAGAACTTAAAAATATTTTAAAATACATATGCACAGAGAAATAATGTTGATTGTTTTAATGTATGCCTGGTTTAAGTCTAAAATTTTTAATTTGGGAACTAATGAATTAATTAGGTGAAAAGAAATTTTGAACAGAAAAATATTTATCTTTGTTAGATCGTTTAATAAACATTGAGATGCAGTGATATAGTAGTTTTGTCAGATCTGTAAGTCAATAATTAGATGAGTTTTTTCTGTATAGATTGTAAACTATAAGATATTAGCTCTATTTTTCTTTGTTGTTACAGCAGTTACTCATATTATCAAATGACGTTTTGATGACATTTATAATGAGCGGTCTTTAAAGAGAGTAAGTGTAAAGGTGGTTGGTAGAATAATAGCATTTCGTCTGGAAGGCCCAACAGATTTTCATTAAAATCTTTTTTTTCTAGTTCAAAGAAAAACCTGTAATTCTCTATTTACAGGTATCTCTATAATTCAAAGATTTGAAGTTGTAATGGATCTCAGTGATCACAGTTCCATCTTTTTGTTACATATGTAAGTGTAGTACCTTTACAAAGGGTATGAAGTTTTACAGATTAGAAACTGCTGGCTTCAGGAATGGTAGGTGACTTGGCTCTTGCGATAGAAATATGTCTGTAAGTGGTATTATTAGCCAGTCAGAGAGTATCTTTGAACCTGACCCCCTCTATGGGGAATGATGTTATGACTGATAATTGGTGTACTGTGACTACCTTCTAAAGTGAGGAGTCTTAATTATTTTGAATTTTGTTTCAGCACTTGAAAGACCTACCTAGGGAAACCTTTTATTTTTTTATTTTTAGTTTTTTTTTGAGAGCTAGAGCGTGAAAGAGGAGGGGAGAGTGCATCTTAAGCAGGCCCCATGCTCAGTGCAGAGCTGGACACAGGGATCACAACCCTAAGATCCTGACCTGAGCAGAAATCCAAGAGTCATACGCTTAACTAGCTGAGCCACTCAGGTGCCCCTCTACCCAGGATGTTTTTAACGTTTCCTGAAAATATGAATAAAATTAAGCATCTGATGCATACAGCGATAACGTCCTTAAACTGATGTTAAAGACAAAAGGCCCTCCTAGGTTCATTTTCCAGCCAGCTGACTCAGGTCTAGATACAATTTAGTGTACATAGTAAAGGAACTTCCACTGTCTATGTTTTATATGGTATTTTAAAGCCATTAGTTAGAATAAGCTCTTACTTTACCCCTTGTAGATCTCAGTCATTTACCATAGAATAATGGGATAAAAGTCTAAGGTAAAGATAAGGGAAAATGAGAAAGCCACTTAGTGCCTTCTAAATACTCAGTACGGATTCTCTGTCATTGCTAAGATTTAATATTTAGACTTGTGTTTGGTGATGTCCTATACAGGTTGTTTCATAGGCTAGTTAAATTTAGGAGCAGTATCTTCAAAAAACATGTTGTTGTTTCATGAATCCTGAATAAAAGAAAATCCTCTGAAAATGGGAAGAGAGTAGAGAATAAGTGGATCCTGTAAGAAATGACCTGTAATTAGGGAAGGTGAGAGTAAGATCTGAGTTAGAAAATCTTGTTTGTTTTTAGGTTATAGATAAATTATTTATTTTACTGGGTGGTAAGGAACACAAGAGTCTATTTTTCACATTTCATTTTTATTCAAGGACTAACACCTTTGATTTTCTTATTAAAATATATTAGAGGAACATCATAAAGATATGCCATATGGTACTGAAGATGTGTGTCAAGTCCAAATTTGAATATACAAAATTTTTAGGCCCTTTATCTATGGATGCTTTAAAGCATTAGAACAAGTAGTAATAATTAAGGGGAATTTCGAAGTGAAATCTTTGATTTTGTGAATCAGGAGTCTCTTTGTTTGCTAATACTGTTATTTACTAAATAACAAGTACATATATCCTGACAGTGCAGATCAGAAAAAAATGGTATAAATGTGAGCAAAAAAAGGTGTTTATCAAATTTTTAGAATGCTACTGTGAAGAGAAATATTGTTATGTACATACATATCTATATAACTAAACAGCTGAAATGAAAGCTTCATGAAGTAACGTCTATGTTACTTACCTATGGTGTAATCTGTTTTCCCATTCTATGTCATTTCTTTATTTTAAAGATCTATTTATTTTAGAGAAAGTGTGTGCGCATGTGTAGGCAGGTGGAAGGGCAGAGGGTGAGGAAGAGAGAGCGAATCTGAAGCAGGCTCTTTGCTGAGTGTGGAAGCCTGACGTGGGGCTCAGTCTCACAACCCTGAAATCATGACGTGAGCCAGAATCAAGAGTCGGATGCCTAACTGACTGAGCCACACAGGCGTCCCTTTTCTATGCCATTTAAAAAGTGTTGGTTGTGACTAATACTATAGAATTAATGGGTTATGACTTCGGTAGTTTTAGCAAAACTGATGTTGACTCCTGCTATACTTAGTTTTCAGCAGACTTTTTTTTTTTCCTTAAATCTAGCCCTTTCCTGGGTGTTGCAGATACAAAAATGAATTAAGGCATAGTCCATTATTTAAGGAGCCATGTATGGAGAGAGAAATGAAATAAGAAACTGCAGGATAGTGTTTTAACTGCTGTGGCAGAGGCAGACACAGGCTGAGATGGAAGGGATCACATCGTTTTCTAGCAGGTAGATGAAAATTTCTTGGAGGTTCATGTATTAAATAACTTGTCTAGCAGGTAGATGAAAATTTCTTGGAGGTTCATGTATTAAATAACTTGGTAATTCCGCTGATGGGCTTCATTTAATGTAAAATTTAGTTCTCTTTTCCTCCCCCGTAAATTCTAAAATGGATATTGTCAAGTATACCAGACTATGAGATTTCTGAGTTTTTGGCATAAAAGCCAAGTTTGTAAAAGTAAATGTTAAGTTTTTATAGATAATTTAAAAACATGTAAATCTTAGAAACAAAGTAATATTGTGCCCTTAAATATGTCGTGATGATTAGCATTAATGACTTTATTTGGGAAATACTATTTGTTTTCTGACTTTCTTTTACCTCTAAACCTTACATTGTGACTTATAAAGGTAAAGTTAGGAAGAAGGGTTATATAAGTGTAAACGTTATCTATCTTTATGTCTTAAAATACTCTTTGGCATTGGCTGTTTGCCTGGATAGTGAAAGTTAAGCTACAAAGCAAATCATGAACTTTTTAAAAAGATGGATACTTACCCAACACTTAAAAATTATTTCGTCATTTTATTGAAAATTGGAAATATTCTCTATGTTAACATCTTGTGGTTGATTCATTCACAATAACACTGAATATAAAGATTATGAGATTGGTTGCATTTTATCCAAAAGAATATAGAGCATGGCCTTTCTATAGAATTTAGTTTCTGTGAATTACAGAGTTAAGTTTCTCCTGTAAGTGATGTAGGCTACAACATCAGGTTGAAGAAGCTAATGTCTGAGTGGATGTGGTGGTTGCCTTAGAATGATTTTGCCGTTAGCAGTGAAAAATGTTTTTCTTATAGTTCTTGTGCAGCAGGCCATGGAGTAAAGCACATTTTTATAATAAAGGTGATGAATTTAGTCGCAAACTGGCAGCCAAATGGAAATTGCAGACCTTGATACTGGGAGAAAATTGCCTATAAAGCAACTCTTGAGGGAACAGGCTTTAAATTTATCCACCCATTTCGACATTGAGGAGCACATAGGAATCAGGATATTTTGCTGGGCCTGCTTAGTTCAGATGAATGACACTTGAGCATTCTTTTTAAGAGCTAAAGATGGTTGTTTTAATGTTGCTTACGCTTTGTACATTAAAGCCTTAACCACATACATTTTTGTCTTTCACTAAATACCTAAAACATTGCTGATTTTTAATATTTCAGCACATGATATGCCTAATGAATTGAAATCCGTTTACTACAGTTATGGTGCTCTGCTGTGTAATTTATATTTCTGCCATTTGTATGATGAACTACAGTCTTAAAGGATGTAGAATATTTTGGGTTTATAAGTAACATTCGATTGATAGAATGTCATATAAACTATCAGTCTTAACTGTTTTATATTGTATTTAAACAGTTTATAATATAATATCTAAACACAATGTTAGAATTTTTATTATGGGAAATCTGGGCTTTGTCAGTTTTTACTCTAGGTGACTAATGCGTGTCATTTCTTAGAGTGACCTAACCCTTGATTCAACATGCAGTATTCAGAGTGTTTAATCATGAATTTTGGTATATTGTACCATGCATTGTGGAATACACTTTCCTCCCATGGTACTTAGGTTTGTTAACAGGTGTCTGTGTCCAAATTCAGAGAATTATTTGTGACTATTGGAAAGTGAGACCTATTTGAAGGTTGGTAAATATGTAAAATGAAAAATGTTAATGTAAAATATAAAAATAATATTTCTTAGTATGCGTTCTGGAACTGTTGGGTTCTAAGGGTAATTGAGGATTGCTTCTAGGAGGTTATTAGATTTTACTTGGATACATAACCCTGATTAATATATTACATAATGTACCATGACACTTACAAAATTTAATAGGAGTATAGCTGTGGTAGTCTCTTCTCTTTAAGTATGGGATGATAGAAGTGTTTAATTTTGAAGTAAATGTGGGAATTTAATACTTGATGGTTGGAAAAGCAAGAATAGAAGGAAGAAAAAAGTATAGATTTTCTATATTTAGGAAACAGTTTACTGAGGTTGTGCATATGAGACTGAATGTATAAAAACCTGCATGAAATAGTATGACTTCTTGTCAAAGTAAGTTCCAGTTGTCATTGAACGTACTTTAAGTTATTTTAAGTGCTAGATTGTGAAACATCCATGCGAGAAGTAAGTGTCTGTGTGATGTTGAAGATAAATTATTTACAAAGTTTAAAATAAATCAACACCTCTGGGGAGCCTGGGTGGCTCAAGTCGGTCAAGCATCTGACTCTTGATTTCCGCTCAGGTCATGATCTTGAGGTCCTGAGATCAAGCCCTGTGTGAGACTCCGCACTCAGCGCAGTCTGCTTGTCCCTCTGGCTCTACTCCTCTCCCTGTTCGTGGTCTCTTTCTCCCTCAAATAAGTAAATAAAATCTTAAAAAATAAAATAAATCAGTATACCTCTATTTTCTTATCACTGATACAGTTTGGCTTAAGTAGGTTGTGGCAAATTTAGAATTGAGAGCTAGAGCCTAAAGATATAATATACTTTAAGCTAGGCCTTTGTGAGAGAAATACAGTATAATTATTTTAATTCTAATATTCCTGATCCAGTAGATCAGTATGTGGAAAGCTGTATTTTCAGTTTCAGAAAAAAATTTAAAAATTTTAACATACAATATGAAGCTAGAATACGATATATGGAATATCTATGAATTGTACACATATTTAAGTTATATTTTAGTAATATATTTAATGTTTTATACGTTATATATGTATGAGTATAGCATATAATTGATACATAATTTTATTGATTATGTGTCTACACATGTATATATAGAATCTGTTTCGTTAAAATTACCACTTTTCTGTAGCAAGATGGTTATAATTAGTTGCTTATAAGCTGATATTAAATCCAAATTCCATAGTTATTGGTGGGAGTTCACTTTTTTAAAAGGCTTTTTTGGTGATATGTTTACATTCACATCCAAATCTATTGTGATAAAGGTAGGCACAATTTAGTTCAAGATTGTTTATACCAGAATCGGGAACACCTGAAGCATCTAAGATTCTATGTTTTCCTGAAATGATTTTAGAATCCTGTGTTTGAACAGTCACATCACTGAATTTGCTCAAGTAATGGATTGTCGGAGAGGAGTGAAATAAGGGGAGTATTTGCAGTAATATTGTGGTTTCAGAATGACAGTTTAAGATGTGATCTTCTCGTATTTTGTTTTTGTTCAGACAGCTATTTTGAGTTATTAAATTGTATTTATGCAAATACGTATTTACAGGCCAAACTGTTTCCCCAGCTTTTCATTTCCCATATTATTTGAGGTTAAAGTAATCTTAAACTCCAGAAAAACGGTTAAACCAAAACAGATCAGATCCTGATACAAAGAGCTTTTAACCTTTTTTGAAGTGTGTTCTGGGAAAGTGCTGTAGAGAATATCTTTGTCAAGTATTTAAGTCATTTTTTTTTCAAGTATTTAAGTCATTTTTAATGAGCCGAATGTACTGGGGTATTTGTATTTGAGTAGTTTGTATGGTTTTCTGGAAAATATGGCTGACTGTTTGAGGACGTGCTTTAGTAAAAGTGATTTGGAAAAATTAAACTGTATCTTTTTTACTTTCTGCTTCCACTTTGCCATGTATGGTGAATTAACATGCAAGAAGTCATTTCCGAAGAGTATCTGTTGGTAGGTGCCTTTTCTCTGTGTCTTTTATGGCTCTAGAATCTGGGAAAAGACCAGATTTTAGGTAACATTCATTAAATCAGCAGTCATTATCTTTCAGACGTATCTGTCAAGATAACAGCATTTCCAGAATATATGATTTTATATTTCAGTTACCATTAGTAACGATGATATGAACATACTTAAGTTTATGTATCAGGCGCTCTTTATAAATATATATTCATTACCTCATTTAATCTTTATAGCAATACTGTGAGGTGGAAAGAATTCCATTTTATAGATGAAATGGAGTCAGACTGAGCTATTACAATAGTTTTTTATCAAAGATCGCATTTTCAGCAGTTTTTGTTTTGTTTTGTTTTTGTTTTTGTTTTTGTTTTTTTGTCAAATAATTATTTATGGGGGTGCCTGAACTGGGTGGCTCAGTTCGTTAGGCAACTGCCTTCGGCTCAGGTCATGATCCCGGAGAACTGGGATCGAGCGGAAACCTGCTTCTCCTTCTCTCACTCCCCTCTGCTTGTGTTACCTCTCTAGCTGTGTTTCTCTCTGTCAAATAAATAAATAAAATCTTAAAAAAAATTATTTACAATTTTGTAGTCAGCTGTTCGGTAATTTTTTTAAAAAAGTAAAATTTTATCTCACTTATGATGTTGTTAGGTTAGTTCTGCACAAAGACCTGGAGACTTGGAGTTTTTCTTTAGCACCTGTAGCTATAACTTTGACAAAGATGATGGTCTGTTGATTGTGTTAATAGCTTGCTTTATTTGACATTGTCATTCTTTTCGTAAGAGAAAAAAACAGCAGAGTATATTCAGAATGCAGGAAGTCTGTTAAGTTTCTTTCAAAGCTTGTTCCATTTAATACTGACATTCTGAAAGTGGGTTCACTTTTTGTTAAATCTTGATATTCTGATGTGCCTCTTACTGCAGGTTACTGCTAATGCCCTGAGGCACTTGTAAATTGGCTTGGTTTTGAAAAAATTTTATGGCCTTTTCCACTTCCTCACTTATAAAAAAAAGTGTGCTGGGAGTGGGAACGTACATTTTACTCTTCTGTTGCCTATGAAATTCTCCCAACAAAGGACGATGTGTATATCGTGCTGTACTTACTCTTTCTAGAAATGGTTTTAAACCACAGTTAGGGAGGAATTCATCTTTAATGAGTAGATTTCACTCATTTTCCAGTGTGATAGGTTTTGTGGAGTGCTGTTTGAAATAGGTTGCTTTGAGATGTTGGTTTATATCAGTAATTTTCCACTTGCCCATACTGAGGCAGGCCTTGGTGAAGATAGAACTTCGGTTCTTAGAAATTCTGTTCATTAGGAACTTTCCACGGAAAAATTCGTATTTGTTTTAAGAAACAAATACCTAATTTGTATAGTAACTGCCATGTCTTTAAACCTTAGCTTGGCTACTCTAAAATACACAACTGTTCATTCATTGACCTCTGCCTTTAAGAAGTTTTTGAGTAAATAAAAATACCATGGGTAAGAAAAACGAAGTATTTGCTTGGATAGTTATAGGCATTACTAAAAATAGCAATCCACTACAGAGATGGGATTAGGAGTCAGAAAACTAAGGTTTGGAAAGAATCCTTGCGGAGGACAGAAGTGTGTGTGTGTGTGTATTTTAAGATTTTATTTATTTGATAGAAACACAGCTAGAGAGGGAACACAAGCAGGGGAGTGAGAGAGGGAGGCTTCCTGCCAAGCAGGAAGCCCCATGTGGGCTCCATCCCAGGACTCCAGGATCATGACCCGAACTGAAGGCAGATGCTTAATGATTGAGCCACCCAGGCGCTCCCAGAAGTGTATATTTTAAGCATTTTTCCTTTATCAACGCCCATAAATGTATGTCATTAGTGATAAATATACATCATTTTTTTCCTGCTTTTATTATGCTTTCCTGCTTAATAATTAAAGTGAGGGTTTATATACCTAGATCTCAGTTTTCCCTAGCATGATCTTTTCTACTGTGAAATCAAAAGAAACCATAGAACTCTGGCCTACTCTTTAAAAAAAATTATTTTGTTTAGTGTTCAGGTCCAGGTGTCTGTATCCCAGGACACGTAGCCTAATCTCTCAATCTCTCCTAGCTCTCTAATCTATTTACATAGAAACCAGTTCTTACTACTAGAAGAATTGTGATGGCAGGAATCACGTTGTGTACCAACCTCAGAATAGCACCAAATGCAGTGCCTGATACCATAGGAAAATAGGATATATTCAGGCAATAATTGCAGTTTGAGTATGTACCAGAGACTCTACAGATACTATTCTAGTTTAATGAATTTTCCTGTGAAACTCAGAAATTTAGGTCTAGCGTTATCTTAGATGGTTCTTCTAGATGATAGAGTAAATGTAGACCATGTTGTTGAAGTATGTGCCCCTAGTCCCTCCAGAGCTTAAATGAGGCTATCATTCTAGTTTTAATTTGGGTTATACTGTTCTTTCTTTACTTCATTACTGTATATATGTCTACCTTTCCCTCTTTTTATCTATATCTCTCAATTTCTACACTATTTACATCTTTTTTCCTTTTTTGTGTGTGGCTTTTACTATATTCTAATGCTGCTTTCCCTGTTATTTTTACTAAGTAAGCTTTGAACAGATTGTAAACTGTACAAATTATAAATACAGAGGTTAATAAAAAAAAACCTCAGGAGGAATGAATCATTATAACCCCTTTGGTGCAGTCCTGATAAGGCAGTTTTTTCCTTATGGGTTAGGGTTTTTTAAAGCTAATAAGCCCATTCATTTAAATGCTTGTGTATTTTGTCTTGTCATTTGATCTAAAACACACCAGAGGAATTTAACACTGATATAATGAACATATGTCACTAACTAAGTGTTTTAGAGTCTCACAAATTCTGAATAAGTACAGCAAGCCCTTTTGAGGAGTACATTTCTGTCACTTTAAAGGGAAGAGGGGGGATAAGTCCTTAAACTAATAACATGGATGCTTAAGTGTCAAGCATGTTTTTGTAGCTTTGTATGTTTTTGTACTAATTGTCCTGCTAAGATTGTTTAAAAGATGTTTTCCCCCCCCCCCAAGGATACAGGTCCTTGGGAATATAGCAAAAGGCAAAAGTAAAGCTGTCTGTCCTTCCGGAGTTTACATTCTTCCGTAGGAGACAGACAATAAGCAATAAATGTGTTCTATGATATATTAGACAGTATGGGTTCTGAGGGTACACTGAACTGGATAAAGGAGATAGGAGTGTTTGGATGGATTGGAGCAGGTTGTGGTTTTAAATAGGGAGATCTGAGTGGGCCTCTTCAGGAAATTGATGTTAGAACAGAGATTAAAGGGGTTAATGGAGTGAACCATACTGCTCTCTGGGGAATAGCTTTCCAAGAGGAAGGAAGAGTCCCTGCAAAACTGTGAGGCCAGGACCTGCATTCTTTGTGTGGCTGTAGCTGTAGCTGTGCATGAGGGATGGGGTTTGGGGGTTTGCCCTAAACTGGTTAGGAGAGTAGTCAGAAAGGTAAGAGCGGGAAGGTAAAGGGAATCTTATGTGAGGACCTGGGCTATTTTACACTAATTGAGGTGTAAAGTCATTAGAACATTGGTGAAATGTGGTCTGCACAGTCTTTTAGGAGTCTGTGAAGTCCAGCTATTTTCATAATAGTAAGTTATTTGGCTTTTTTACTCTGATTCTCACTTGAGTTTATAGTGGAGTGTTTCAGAGGCTGTGTGCTGGGTGATACTGCAACAGATTGAATTCAGAGGATTGGAGGGAAAAAGATTGGATTTCCATTGTCTCTATTAAGAAAGACATTTAAACAATTTGCAAAAATAGAAAACAGTGCCTCTCCTCACTGTTGTTTGTTTGGGTAAAATGTTTTTTGTCAAAATGTAATGGGGCTTACCATTATGTTAAAGTGAATCACAAGTAATTTAGATACTTTTCAGTTTTGTAGTATGGTTAAATATTAACAGGTATAACTCTTACAAACAAAAATTCTTTATAAAGGTTCCTTGTAGTAATTTTCTACTCATTGAGTGCTGAGACCAAAAAATGTGAGAACAACTCTATTAGAGTTTTGAGCAAAGAAGTGACATGACACGTGGATTTTAACAGGCTGGCTCTGGAAAATAGAGACTAGGCTGCCAGGGACAGTAGACCAGCTAGGTTATTCATTGGTTTAGGTGAGAAATGACTGTGGCAGATAATGGGGTCAGTGGGATTCTGAGTATATTTTAAAAGGTGAGTAAACTGTGTTTGTTGGTGCATTGGGTATGATGTGTGAGAGAATGGACTTGCCAGTTTTTGAGATCAGGAGGAACAGGTTTGGGGACAGATAGGAGTTTGAGGTGTTTTTTTTTTTTTTTTTAAGATTTTTTTTTTTTTTAAGATTTTATTTATTTATTTGACAGAGAGAAACACAGCGAGAGAGGGAACACAAGCAGAGGGACCGAGAGAGGGAGAAGCAGGCTTCTGGCCCGAGTAGGAAGCCCGAGGTGGGACTCGATCTCGGGTCTCCAAGATCATGATCTGAGCCGAAGGCAGTCGCTTAACCAACTGAGCCACCCAGGCGCCCCTAAATTAAACTTTTATGATCTCAGAAGAATGCTGTATTCTGCATTTGTAAACTTGTATTAAAATTGCATTCTAAGAATATTCTTATAGTAAAATGTAGGGTACCTGGATGGCTCAGTTGGTTAAGCGACTGCCTTCAGCTTAGGCCATGATCATGGAGTCCCGGGATCAAGTCCCACATAGAGCTTCCTGCTCAGCAGAGAGTCTGCTTCTCCCTTTGACCTTTCCCCTCTCATGCTCTCTCTCTCACTCTCTCAAATAAATGCATAAAATCTTAAAAAAAAAGAAAGATAGTAAAGTGTATACTTCTAAGAGGCAGTAAAAAGGTATTGAATGTAGCCAGTAGTATATGAAACATTATTTAGATTTTTCTGAATCTAGTTCTTTGTAAAGTAAACCAACTTTTGTTTCATTAAAGGGATCATGTTAAAGTACCACATTAAAATAATGTTTTCAATATCAATTATATTGACATCTGCAGGTACTGTATATGTTGCTCTTCTTACAAAATTGGAAGTTTTTAAATTCAATCTCAGTGCTTGCTATAAATATAAAGGACCTTCAGAATATCATATACAGTAAACTGTTAGTTCTTTAAAAAACTCCTTAGCTTTTTTAGTATGAAGGATTTCTCAAGTACATGGGCTTCTGTAACACCTGTGAATGTCATTTGACATACATTTGCTTCAGTTTTTGGAATTAAGGTGATGTTCAAATATACAAGGGGTGCATGATTACCGTTCTTCGGGTTTTCCTCTGTTGAGCTTAGGAGGAATTTGGAATATAATTGAAAAGGATAATTAAAAATCACAGAAATTGTTGGGTAGGAAAAGCAACCTATCTCCACTCCTCCCCTTACACAGACATAATTCCTTCAAAATTTTTGGGAGTTCTGTTTTATTTTCACTCATTTACCAAATTTCTTGTAAAGCCCTAAGTAATTTGGAGCTTGAGGAGGATAAAATACATAGGGCAGACCTCTCCTCACCTCCCACAAAGATAAATAGGAAGAGCCTGGTTGTGTGAGGATTTGCTGCTTTACAAGGATATTATTTAAAATAAATCTTTTTGTCTGTTAGTTTAGGATATTTTGAAATGTAAATTCTGAAAGGAGTATGTTTGACTATCTGTGGTTCTTGATTGGTTGTTGAGTTTATGCAGTCCCGTCCTGTGGGGTATTGATACATAGGGCACAAAATGAGGTTCTCAGAGGAAACGGGAAAATGCCCACACTCCTGATTGATAGAACTGATCCAGTCTAACCTGATTTTACAGAGGAGGAAACTGAGACCCAGAGGGTTAAGTTCAAAGCCACACAGCTAGATCTTTCAGGGAATCAGAAATAAAATCTAGGTTGCATAAATTCAAGGCTAGTGCTTTTTTTCCCTTATGACTTGTGTTTATTAAGAAAGATTCAATTCCTAGAGAAAGATCATTGTTTATGGATTGTAGGCTTCATGTTCTTAAGGCTAGTTACATGCATTTTTTTTCAAAGCAGTAACTGTTAAAGAAAATCTGAAAGATTATTTTGAATTAAAGAGATTATTCTTGGGGCGCCTGGGTGGCTCAGTTGGTTAAGCGACTGCCTTCAGCTCAGGTCATGATCCCGGAGACCCGGGATCGAGTCCCACATCGGGCTCCCTGCTCGGCGGGAAGCCTGTTTCTCCCTCTCTCACTCCCCCTGCTTGTGTTTCCTCTCTGGCTGTGTTTCTCTGTCAAATAAAAAAAAAAAAAAAAAAAATCTTTAAAAAAAAAAAAAAAAAGATTATTCTTAATGATTTTGAGATCCTCAGGTTTATTGGTAAGCAGGCATTTTTTCAAATACTAGAAAAGTAAGACATTTGCATAGATTTCATTCTCCCTCACAATTATCCTCCCTCAATGAGACCAGATAACTGAGGCCAAGGCAAAAACTTTATTTTGCAGCAACTTTTGACTTATATGAAAATTAATGGTAAGAACTCATATAACTGTAGTACAATTAGGGGAACTGGGAAATTAACACAAATAAAATACTATTAACTAATTTGCAGCTCTTACTCAGACTTCACCAGTTTTCCTATTCACATACTTTTCTGGTACAGGATACAATTTGAAATCGCACACAGCATTTAGTAGTGATGTCTCTGTAGTATCCCAGTCTGTGACAGTGTCACAGTCTTTCATGACACTTTTCTTGAAATTCTTGAAGATAACCGGTCAGTTATTTTATAGAATATTCTTCAGTTTTAGTTTGATGTTTTCTCATGATTAGATTGTGCATATTTGGCAAGAAAACAAAATTACTTGTTTGGCCTTTCTCAGTGTGTCATACCAAAGGTATATATCTTACTGGCAATAGTATTTGATCACCTGGTTAAGGTAGACTCTGCCAGGTTTCTCCACTGGATGGATAGTTGCTTTTTCCTTTGTAATTAGTAAATAAATAACTTATGGGGAGATACTCTTTCTCATGTTTTTTTTCACTAATTTTAACAGCACCCATTGAATAGTTCTCACCTATGATACTTAACTACTGTGGTGGTTTTCTAACGGTGATTTTCTATATCCATCTTTCCTTCCATGTTAATTGGGAATTCTGTAAGGAAGATCTGCCACTTCTCCTTCTTGTATTTGTTTATACAATTATTTATGTCATTGTGGTCTCATGGATATTAATCTGTTACTGTTGTTATCAGTAAAATCTTCTAAGGCAAGCATTTATTTTTAAGAAGTTATTGAGATGCTTAAACAATTTCAAAGGCAGGTAAAAGGATATGGTAAAAAAACAAAAACCTCTCATCTACCCCTGAGTGTTGGGCATCCATTTTCCACTGTTATGAATTTATTTCTGTTCTTTTAGAAATATTAAAAGGGTTGGGAAAAGAGTTATTATTAATAAGACTAGCTAGGTTCTCTAGTATTACTTCTTACCTGGATGCCAGTAGCACCTGTTGATTTGTTGCATCTTCAGATCTTCATTAACAGTGTTTCTTAGCTAGATTTCTTAATCTTCAGATTTAAATTTTAATTCAGTGGATATTATATAGAGATAAGAATTGCTTTCCCCTGTGTATTTTTAAAAAACCAAATGACCAGAATGCAATATTTTTCTTAAAAAATCCTTGACATATCCTTGACATTTAACATAACTAACCATGTTTAAAATGACCTCCAAACAAAATCCAATTTAAACAAGAAAGGATGCCTATTCCGATTAAATTACTGGTTTTTATTCACTTAAAAAAAATGCTTTTCCCCATTCTCTTCTGTTCTTTGCAATGGCCTATTTTGCCTTGTATGCCAACATTCATTCATTCATTCATTCATTCATTCGTTCATTCATTCAGGATTGTCACTTTTCCACGCATTTAGGACTAAAGTTCATCCACTGAAGCTGTGTTCTGTTAGCATGAAAAGAAGGAGGGCTGCCTTTTTGCAGTCACTTCTAAAACAGGGGACTGAACTTGTTAGAGCTTGTTTGGCAATAAACTAAAAGTTGGTTTGTTCCATTTTCCTATTTTCCATTCTCTAATTACCGTCTCCTAAAGTAAGTCTTAATGGCTTCTTATTCCAGAAAGTCCTTTATGAAACTCTAAGTAAAAAGCTGGTTGGTCTTGCTGTGACACTGGACCAATTCTTAAATTTCTGAGCACTATTTTTTTTCTTTGTTTCTTTCATAAAGTAGGTATTGTATCTACTTCACACTATGGTGAGGATCAGGTAATATAATTCATAAGGTATTTTAGTGTGGTGGAAGGTGCTCATGTTAAAAAAAGTCTTTGTAGTTTATTTTTATAGTTGGGTGTTAGTGACTTAATCCTTAATAATTTTATATAGGGAATCCAATATTATGTACAACATTTTGGCTTCCTAAAATCCTAATGAAAATATCTTTACTGTTTTACCAAAGTAGAAAAAAATTCTTACGTGAATCTAATGTGAAGGTCAAATAGTCTCTGTAAATCCGTCTTCAGAGATGATTACTGTTAATAGTTATATCCTTTTCTTGCATTCTATGTGTCTATCAAAAAATACATGTACTTAGTATAAATTTAATCATATAATAGATGTTATTTTCTGTAACCTTTGAAAGAGGTTTTCCAGGGAGGTGCAGCTACTATTAAATGACTTCCATGATACAAATCTGCTGCTGAAAACAATTATGGAACTAGGATGGACATTTTTTAAGACCTTTGCTGTTTCATATGAGTTTTTTATGTAAAATTTATCCACAACTTTACACAATTGTTAATTAAATTGCCGAAGCAGTTTAAAGCAGAGCTGTGATGTCAAATCTAATTTTGTAGTTTTTTTTTTTTTTCTGTTTGTTTGTTTTTGGTTATAGTTGTGACTTTAACCCCCAAGTCAGGTCCCATAGAGAATTATTGATAGCTTGAATTTTTTTTTTTTTTTTTTTTGGCCAGTTTCTTCAAAGTTAAATCACATTTATTTGGTTATTCAAGTAAGCTAGACACATTTTACTAAATGTTGTGTAGTCTCCATTAACCTGCATTAAATTATTTTCTTTCTGTACCTTGTGGGTGTGGCTTTTTGAAGTAAGTACAGTGAAATTCTATTATTTTTGCTGTGCTCAAAATATCTTCAAAACTTTCCCTGTATTTAGTAAGACCTGAATTAGAGGTTACTTTTTATAGAAGAGGTCTTTGATCCCTCTAAGTACATAATAGCCAGCACCCTTTAACTGCTGTTTGGTCATAAATAGACTCCTCATGTTATTGTTTTAAGATTTAGTGAGTGTCTTGTGAATAGAGACTAGGAATTTGTTAGTTAAGACCTAAAATAACTAAAATCTTCCTTTGCTTTCTATGTTCCTGTGCCAGATTAGTGTCCAGCAGATAGTGAGGAAATAATAGAGCCTACTTGAAGTTCAGTTGAAATGGTGAAAGCTGTCATGTTAACTTCCACTTATAAAATTTTTACCATGTACATCAAAGGATAGACTTTTATAAATAAATAAGCACTTATTTCACTGAATAAATAAATGGAAAACATTAATTTTAAAAATAAGGCAGTAATGATCAAATGACATAACATTTTCATTTCTTTCTGTATTTTAGGTCCACCTGTATTATAATGATAAGATAATTTTTTGCTAGATTTTAAATGTAAGGCTCAAACAAAAAGCAAATAGCTGCCCAGATAAAATGATAGCAGCAAACCAGTTGAACAATTGAAATTAGCTACCACAATACTGGGTATAAAATGTATTTTATATGAAAATGTTTTCAATGTTTTAAAAAGTTGTCTTTTAAGTTGTTACTGTTAAAATCCTGAAAATAATTTTTTCATGAATTTTATTTTATATTTTATTATTTGTATATCATTAATAGTTTTTTTTGTGTACTCCTGAGCCAGTAAATATTTTTCATTTTTTATTTCCAAATTTTTATTTTCTTGGTTTAATTTTGTTGAAAAAATTCTAAACCGGTCAGTACAGTAGGGGTTATAGTCTAGTCTTTATCCAGTCTTCCAGCATTGCAGTATTGAATTTATACATAGCCATTTTGTATTTTTCTGTCTTGGGAAGTAAATTTAGATTTCTCAGCCTTAATTTTTTTGTTCTCTAATAGTTCTTCAGGTTATCTTTACTTTTTTTCTTTTTTTAAAAGATTTTATTTATTTATTTATTTGACAGAGAGAAACACAACGAGAGAGGGAACACAAGCAGGGGGAGTGAGAGAGGGAGAAGCAGACTTCCCACTGAGCAGGGAGTCCGATGTGGGGCTCAATCCCGGGTCTCCAGGATCATGACCTGAGCTGAAGGCAGTTGCTTAACCAACTGAGCCACTCAGGCACCCCTCTTTTTCTTTTTTTCTTTTTTTTTTTTAAGACTTTATTTATTTGACAGAGAGAAATACAGCAGAGGAGGAACACAGGCAGGGGAGTCAGAGAGGGAGAAGCAAGCTTCAGAGGACTCCAGGATCATGACCTGAGCCCAAGGCAAATGCTTAATGACTGAGCCACCCAAGCGCCCCTGTTTATCCTTATTTTCCTTATTTCTGATATTTTACTTTTCCACAGAGAGGTTGATATGTTAGCTAATCCAATAATTCAAACTTTGAAAAAATGTGAGAAATTTTAAGATGGCAGAGAGTGGGATGCACATATAGTAATTAAAATGTAATAAAAGAGTAGTGGCAATAAAGAGCCAAAGGCAAAAATGAGTTGAGCCTTACAAAATGTTAAGAATGATTTAGTTTTGGTGAGTTAGGTAAATTAGGGAAAAAGACAGGTGATGTAATATTAACAGGTCACATGGACAAGAACTGTGTAGTACTATTTTCCCTCTTATGAGCAGAATTCAGTGACTGATGATTGAGTTTTAAAAAGGGAAAAATCAAGGTTGTTAAAGCAGAGAAATGTAAAGGGACAGTAAGTAGTATGATGGAAACAAGGTTTCAGTCTTTAAATAAAAGTAGTTTTGAGGATAGGGAAATTTGAAAAAAATGTCATTACCAAATATTTCTAGAAAACATAAAAAATGAGAGGACCCTGAATGCTGGAAAGGTGTAAATACTCCCAGAAGCTGAAAGGTTTGTATTCTGAAGTTGATGGTACAACTTCCTGTTTAAACTAGCGGATCCAAAAGGGAGTTTGGGTCCTAGTGTGGCTTGAGATTTCATTAGGTAGTTGATAAGGTTTTGCCTGTATTTCAATACACAAGCTGCAGAAATGTGTGCATTATGAAATTGCAATTAGTTAGATCCTTGACTAGAAGAGTCTTCCCTAAAGGATGTCAGCAGGTAGATGAACAGTCTGAAGGGATTTGTCTAGTAGAAAACAACTGGGAAAAAAATTTTGGTGTCTAAAACAGTTGTGGAGGTATGGAGTGGTGGAAGCTTAGCTTAGCACCACCATTTGAGTCATGTGGTATGTTGGTCAAAGAAAGAAAGGTGTTCTTAAACACATGTGGACTTGGAGTATTAGGGACTAGAGGTAAGCAGCCTGTCTGCATTCTCCTCATTTGTCAGGGAAGGATGTGTGTGGTACAGGGTTTTCCATTTTAAAGGGCATAGGTAAATAGAATGTGTCTAAATGAGTGAACAGGTATAGAACCATGTTATAGCTCAGAGGAGAGGATACTTAGATATAGAACTATTTTAAGTATTTTTGTCACAGGAACAAGGCATTGGATCTCTTTTATGAGTTTTGGAGTGTTGAATGGGGGGAAGTGGGAGAAATTTTAGGAATGATTTTGATTCAGTAAAATTTGGAAACTTTAATAATTTCAGAGATGTCTAAAACAAATTGTCCGGATAGTGGGGATTTATGGGGTTATTGTGAGTGGGAATTTTTATATTAGGTGATTAAAACAAATGGTTCTGAACTTTTAGGCCTCTGAACCACTGTTATAGGTTGATGAGGGTAGTATGGAGATGAGACATTTGAGCATTATCATGCAGTATTTGATATAATAAAAGTTTATACAGTTGACTCTTGAATGATGCAGGGAGTTAGGGCACTGACACCCTTCATGGTCAGGAAATCCATGTATAACTTTTGATTCCCCAAAACCTTAACTAATCATAGTCTACTGTGGACTGGAAGCCTTACCAATAATACAGACAGTCGATTAACACATATTTTGTATGCCATATATATTATATGCTGTATTCTTCTAATGAAAGTTAGCTAGATAGAAAATATAAATAAGAAAATCTTAAGGAAGAGAAAATACGTTGACACTACTATACTATATTAAAAAATCTGGGTATTAGTGGAGTCCTGTAGTACAGACTGTGTTGTTCAAAGGTCAACTGTGTAAGATATATTAATTATGAAGCACTTCTGTGTTTCATAAATGAACATCTGTAAATCTACCACTTAAAAGGAACTAAACAGTACTTGACACCTTTCTGTATTACTTTGGTCATGATTAGATTGACTTGATGGTTTAACTAACAAAAACCTCTGATTGCCAGGACTTATGTACTACAAGCTTTGGAGACAAAACTTTTTAAAATGTGGGGTTAGGGGAGAAAATAATAAATGGGGTCCTTGCATACTAAGGTTGGAAAACAAAGGATTTAGTTGAGACATTCAGTAAGCAACCTCTAATTATATAAGGTAAAGGTGCAGAGAGTTTAAGAGATACCTAAAATCAGTTTTTTTTTTTTTAAGATTTATTTTTTAGGCAATCTTTAATACCCATCAAGATCAAGAGTTGCACATTGTATCATCAGCCATCTAGGCTCCCCAGAACTTGTTTTGACTTGAGTATTGTAAATAACATAGCAAGAGTGCTAGTGATTTCCTGGTTTACAAAGTGCTGTGATAAAGACTCAGCTGGTTAGACCCCCACAATGAGTAAGATTGTTAAGATCTTTGAGAACTAGTACTTGGTTATGTTTTCATTCCCATCAGTACAGTATTGCTTATAATTTTTATTATTAAATTGAATGATATATCTGAGACTAAAAGAAACATGGTAGAAAGACTTTTTATATCAAAAAGTAGAATTTGTAATTGTTTATACCTTTGCCTCACAGTTTTTTCCTTCCTTCCTTCCCTCCTTCCTTCCTTCCTTTCTTTTTTTCTTTCTTTTTAGAGATTTTATTCATTTATTTGACAGAGAAACACAGCTAGAGAGAGAACACAGGCAGGGGGAGTGAGTGAGGGAAGAAGCAGGCTTCCTGCGGAACAGGGAGCCCAGTGTAGGGCTCCATCCCAGGACTCTGGGATCATGACCTGAGGTGAAGTCAGACGCCCAACAACTAACTGAGCCACCCAGGCACCTCTCACAGTTTCTTTCTCAGAGTTTTTATATATCCCATATGACACTAACTTTTTGAAAGCTTAAAACCATGACTTGTTTAACTTTAATGCTGTAGAACCTACCTCATTTACCCACCCAACTGCCCAGTTCACTGAGTATTAACAGAGGGCCCACTGTGTTCAAGGTACTATTCTAGAAGCTGGGGCTATAGTGGGTAGCAAACTCTCATTTATTAATCAGAGAATCACAAATATGTATAGAAATACAGATTAAATGATAAATATTAATCTTCTGTTTTATCATCTAAGTGGATATGTGAAGGTCATTGATTGTAATTTTTATGTATTTTTAGATTTAGTTTTCTGAATTTTCGTGTAATTCTCTTGGTTTTTCTAAGTTTGATAAACTTGTTTACCTGGAAATATGTTGCTTTCTTTTCTGTTATTCTGGTTATAGATTTTTTAATATTAAACTCTTGATTCATGATATAAATTCCACTGCCTTGGTGCATTATTCATTTGATAGGCTGCTGGAGCCTATTTATTTAGTATATTTGCATCTATATTTATACACAGATTTTATCTGTAGTTTCCCTTTATGCTATTGTCAGGATTTTTATGTCAGCTTCACTTAACATCATAACAAGACTTAGGCAGTTTCTGTAGAGGAAATTTAAATGTAATAAATTAATATGGAAAGTGCTTTTATATAGAGACCTGGACTAAAAGATATATGCATAATTTTCATTAAATTTTCCTAATGTCTTTTGGTTAATTACTTGGTGTAATTATGTAATTATATAAACGGTTATTTATGTTTAAATTATTATTTGGTAGTTGAAAATTTGGAGAGTTGCTGTCTCTTGCTAATATAAAATAAACACTATTTTGATACTGGACATATTTAGGAAAGATTTTCTTATGAAGCTTAGCGTCAACTTAAGGAATGAAGTCTTACCTTTATAATATAGTTAAATCCAAGGTACCTCCTTCTGATTTTTTTAAATTTCATTTGCTATTCAGAGATGCACATTTGATAAGTTTTGACAAGCAAATTGTTATGTAAGAGATAAGAGGTGTTATAAAATGAATGTTGCCATCACTGAAACAGAAAATGTAATACAGTATTTTCACTGATTAACTGGGTAAGAACACCTTTGATCATGACTTTTTGTTTTGTTGGGTTTTATTTAGTAAAGTGATATGAATAGTTAAGAAAACTAAAGTGTGCATTTATAGTTTAAAGTTCCTTAAGAGCAGTAGATTGAAATTCCATGTTTGGAAGGCAGTCAAAATACATTATAAAAATAAGTGGCATATTACTTTCAAATACTCATGGACGCAGGCCTCTTCCCCAAAGAGGTAAACTCTAGCATGGAGAGAGGGATATAGAGACATCCGGATAATTTAGTAATGATAACCCTTATTAGACAGTTTATTCTAATGGGCAGGGGTCTATCCT
The DNA here is from genome assembly GCA_004023965.1 of Spilogale gracilis. Lineage (NCBI taxonomy): Eukaryota > Metazoa > Chordata > Mammalia > Carnivora > Mephitidae > Spilogale > Spilogale gracilis. The sequence continues at coordinate 111,742 of PITA01001016.1, forward strand.
CTAACACATTGTGGAAGCTTAATAAAGAATTCTTGAAAGAATTAATTGACTTCTTTGTGCAAGTCTTGATTCATTGGATTTCTTATATTTTTCTTATAAGAAATATGTTTATAAACCTGGGAACTGTCCTAATAACTTTTGAAAAGGTCATCCGCTTTAGGTATTTGCTTTTCTTCTTACATTTCATTCATTAACCCGATGTAGTTTGACCTCTGTTGAACCATCTTTTCCCTGAAACTTCTCTGATCATCAGTGGCTTAGTGGTCAAATCCAAGGTACCCTCTTTTGCTCTTTACCTTACCATACTTTTGTGGTTTTTGACACTGTTGATTACCCTATTCTTGGTTCTGTCATTCTTCATCTTCTTTGACACCTCTCTTCCTGCTTCTGCTGTCCATCTTCATTTCTTCGTGGTTTGGATCTTTCTTGCTTTATTCCTTAAATGTTACTTTTTCTAGGATTCATTCAGTCCTTTCTCTCTCTGTCTTCTCTAAGACATCTTTTCTGTTCCTGTAGCTTTGACTAACGTACTTGTGTATCAAACTCAGACTTCTGCTGAACTTAAAATCTGTTATCTGTTGAACATCTGTTTGGATATTTCAGAGATACCTAAAATAGCTAAGGAAATAATCCAGTTCACAATCTCATTCAGACAGATTAGTTCTGAAGTATAAAAGAGGCCTTGTTATCAGTTTTGTCTAATAGGCATTCTTATTTGATGAAAGCTCGCATTTGGAATGACCTCATTTAAGCATGGAGAAATTAAGCAAAATAACAAATAGAGGTTAAGAACTTGGACTCTTCAGTTAATTTAAATAAAATACAGGGGTGTCTGGGAGGTGCAATCAGTAAATGTCCGACTCTTGGCTTCACATCAGGTTATGATCTCAGGGTTTTGAGATTATGAACCCCTAGTTGGGCTCCGCGCTCAGCGTGGAGGCTGCTTGGGACTCTCTCTCCTCCTGCGGGCTCCCTCACCCCCCAGTGTGCTTGCTTTCTAAAATTAAAAAATAAATCTTTAAAAAGATAAATAAAATATGTTATTTGGTTGATAGAAATTTGATTCCTGGTAGAACTAAATTAAGGCCGTAGTCCTGTAAACACTTAATCCAGGGAATGGTAGAATAGGTTAATAATTCTTTATTCTTTGAGTTTCAACACTTTATCAGTGAAACCCTCCCCTACCTTCTGTTTTTTTTCCCTTCGACTAGCAAAAATATTTTTTTGTCTAACACATTTAAAATTTTTACTTTTAACAGAAATTAGCAGAGTACGGAAAGACATGTACAATGACACATTAAATGGCAGTACAGAGAAAAGAAGTGCAGAATTGCCTGATGCTGTGGGACCTATTGTTCAGTTACAAGAGAAACTTTATGTGCCTGTAAAAGAATATCCAGATGTAAGTATATTTTGTTGTCTTATTCAATTTTTTTCTGCTTCACATACTTTGGGAAGGGATATATCTGGTGATAATTACTTAAGCATTGTCAGCTGCTTTAAAAAAATGTCATTTGAGGGACCAGAGGTATAATTGATTTGGTGTGGACAATTAAAAAATTTTTTTAGATATGTTTTCATTTAATGGCTGCTGTTGTCACTTGTGGAAAGCACATGGTAAATACTTGGTTCTAGATTTCACATTGAGGCCAGAATTACGGAAAGAGCTTTGGCCTGAATGTTGCAGAGAGCACCAAATACAGTTCTCTGCTCGTCTTTAATCTGACCTCAGAGAAGCCACAGCCTGGGCCATGTCATCCTTTCAGTAAAATGAGAAGTTGGACTGTGTGACAGCTAAGCTTCCTTTCAGCTCCAAAATTTTTAGGATAACCACTGTTCATAATTTTTTCTTTTGTTCTGTCTTTTTCATTCCTATTTCTTCCTTAACTATTCTCCATAAACATCTTGTTGCAAGTAGCCTCCTTGTCCTATGCTACTTAATTTATAATTAACTCCAAACTCTTTGTGTTTGTCACAAAGCTCTGTGTCATATGGTTCTATCTCTTTGATCTCATCCTAAGTGATATTTCCTCTTTCTAAATAAACGGTCACATTGGCTATTGAACAAGTCAGGTCTGTTCCTAGCCTAAGTACGTTTATGTTAGCTGCACACTGCCTGGCTTCTTTTTGGGGTTAAGATTTTAGCTTAGATGTTACTCAGAGAAGCCTCCCCTTAGTATTTTATCTAAAGCAATCTAGTTACTCATTGTTTCGTATAATTCTCTTTATTTTTCTGAGGAGCACTTGCTCTTTGGTATGTTTTTAATTTATTTCTCTATTTCTGTCCATCAGAATATAAGGTCCTTAACAGAAGAACCTTTTTTTATGTTTACCATGTACTTCCAGTATGCATAATATTTGTATATAATTGGCTCCCGTGCCTTCTGAATACAGAAAGGCAAATTGTTGGTATTTTGCTAGCTTTCAGAGAACTATTCTGAAAGCAAAAACTATTCTGATTCTGCAAGAAGGAGTTGGTATTATAAGTTCAAAATATGTATACTCTAAGATTCATTGATTATATGGACAGTCTGCTTGTCTAAAGATGGAAAATAAATGTCTTAAGTTGGATTAATGGAAAAAAAGCTTTGACATTTCACAGGTTGCATTTCTAATACAATTTTCTTTACGGCTAATACATTTACTTTGTAAGTATTTTTGGTTGCACGTATATAAACAGTTCTGGATAATGTAGGCAAAGAGTTTGTTGGAAGGTAATTGAGTATCATAGAGTTAAAGAAAAGTGGCTGGAGAACAAAGCCTCCTGTAAGAGAGGGGCCAAGATACAACGCACAGCTTCGAGAACCTCAGCACTAGGAATTCAGACTTTCTCTTTGAGATCCTTTAATTGAATGCCTTCCACACTTTATCTTCGAACTTTAAATTCTTAAGAGAGAAAATATGTTTTGGACCACTCTGCCCTGACTGATGATGGGAGGTTAAATAATATAACCTAGACATGATTACTCTGGTCCCACACTCAATGGGGGAAAGTCAGGAATAACTCAGAGGTTTTGATCAGTAGGAATAACAGAATCACCAGTTCTAAGCTAGAAAGACTGAGGCAGGAGCCCATTGGGTAGGTGGGGATTCAGCAGTTCTGATGTAGTGGTGTTGAGTTTGAAGTCAGATGTCCAGGTGTAGCCGTATCACATAGACAGGTGGGTGTATGAGATGTGGATGACTTTTGGCACCCAACAGTATCTATTTTAACAAAGCTTTTTAAATGACAAATTTAGTTATAATTCATAAGAAGGTTGGTAGGGATTTAAGCCATTGTGGTTTTCCAGGTAATTTTTTTAATACCTCATTTTAACTTTGTTACAGGAATTGAAGCTATATTTAATACAGGAATTCTGTTACAAGAATCAAGTTAATTGTGGTGCCTGGGAGGCTCAGTGGGTTGAGCGTCTGACTCTTGATTTCGGCTCAGGTCATGATATCAGGGTACTGAGATCGAGCACTACCTCAAACTCCATGCTGGGTGTAGGTCTGCTTAAGATTCTCTTTCTCCTCCCATCCCTCCCCTACTCCCCGCCTCACAGGTGCGGACGTGCTCTCTCACTCTCAGAAGGGGGAAAAAGTTAATTATGCTCAAGAATTTAAGAATTATTTTTCTTTGAGATTATTAATATATAGCAAATGAGTAGTGACTGTTTTGTGCTCAATATTGGAACTTTATGTTACCTTTTGAAAAAATGAAATAGTTTTCAAGTAAAACAAGGGAGTCAGATTTTGGCAAGGGAAAAGGTTTATTTCAAAATTATGAGTTAGATATTGGCCACAGTGAAAAAAAGATGCATTCTTCCTTTTCTTGCTTTTCTTCACTTACTGTGTCTTAGAGATCATTTCATACGCTTTTCTTCTACCTGCACCATTTGTATATAGGTTTGATTTTGTGAGTGAATTCATCCTATTTGACTCAAATGGCTTTTATTATTTTACATTTATTTTAGAGAGCACATGCACATGAGCCTGGGAGGGAGTGTGGGCAGGAGGGGGAAAGGGAGACAGATTTGCACTGAGCTCAGAGTCTGATGCGTTGCTCAGTCTCATGACCCTGAGATCACCTGATCCAAAACCAAGAGTCGGATGCTCAACCGACTATGCCACCCAGGTGCTCCTGATTATATTATTAGAGCTTTGAAGGGGCATGTGACATAGTAGTTAAAAACATATGGACGCAAGCCCGGACCCTTGACTAGCTCTGCCAACTTACTTTGTGACTTTGGGTAAATTACTTGTCATTTATGGTTCTCCATTTTCTCACCTATCTAAGGAGGTAGTAAGTCTCTCATAGGTATATGAGGAGTTACAAATGTGTTAATATAGATGAAGCACTTGGAAAATGCCCTAACACTCTGTAAGTGTCAGCCAGAATGCAAGGCCCATGATGGTGGGGATTTTGTCTCTTTTTGTATTCTCACTGGCTGGAATGGTGTGTGGTAAATGGTAGATGTACAATAAATATTTGTTGGGCATAACTCTGTGAAAGTCTCACTCTTTGAAATACTGCTACATTTTTATTTTAAACTTTGTCCTTTGCATTTGCACATACAACTTATTTTAGAAAAGTGTTGCTTTGGGGCGCCTGGATGGCTCAGTTGGTTGAGCAACTGCCTTTGGCTCAGGTCACGATCCGGGAGACCCGGGATCGAGTCTCACATTGGGCTCCCTGCTTGGCGGGAGGCCTGCTTTTCCCTCTCTCATTCCCCCTGCTTGTGTTCCCTCTCTCGCTTTGTTTCTCTCTGTCAAATAAATAAAATCTTTAAAAAAAAAAAAAAGAAAGAAAGAAAAGTGTTGATTTGGAGGTATTGCTTTGGACTTGGTTTTGTATAGCTCTGAGACTTAAAGGAGAAGAAAGTTTTAAATTTAGTGTTTGAGAAATGAGGTAGTGTGGTATAGTGGCCTTTGCAACATTTTTGAATCAGTGGCTTAATGATGTGGGAATCGGAAAGTAATAAGAGTAGTATATTGAAAATGAACAGAAAATTGGTTAAGAATTCACATTTAATATTTATATTAACAAAGAAGACCTTTATTGCATCTCTACTCTGCACCAAACACATCCTGGAGGTGGGGGTATTAATTCTGTTGAGAAAACTCTTTTACATAGTTGGATAATAGTGGGCTTTTGAGCCAGACAGGCCTCAGTTTTGAACCTTGGCTTTACTCCCTTATGGCTGTATTTGTCAACAGTTGTTATAATAATACGCCATAATAAATTACTCTAAAACTTACTGGCTTAAAATAACAAGCATGCTTTTTGTGTTCTTCAGCCTTTACTGTATGGTGGCTGAGATTCTGTTGATTGGGCTTAGCTGAACTTGACCTGTGCCAGCTGCAGATGGGTTTAGATCTCTGTGTTCTTGCTGGCCTCAGTCCAAAGGGGCAGCCGCTACTAGGAGCATGCTCTTCTCATGGCAGGTCACTGGCGTACCAGAACCAAGCCAAACTGCTTAAGCATGTGTAAGGCCTCTCTACTCCTCTCTGCTAACAATCCATTAGCCCAGTGATTGTCAACTATGGATGATTTTGCCCCTCTCAGAATTTAATAATATCTGGAGATCCATCAGTTTTGCAAAACTGCAAGGGGAGAGGAGGTACTGGTGGCATCTAGGAGGTATATGCCAGGGATATTGCTGAACATTTAAAAATGAACGGGGCAGCCCCTCCACAACAAATGATTATTCTACCCCAAATGTCAATAACACTGAAATTAAGAAACTGCATTGATAAGCCATTCAGTCCACAGTGAGAAGGGCACTGAAATATTTGCTGAAAAATAGTCTGTACTATCACATTGGCTTTAGGCAGATGTTAACTTTTTAGAATCTGTTTTCTTGTTCATTAAATTATAAGGGCCACCTCATAAAATTGTTTGGAAGAATAAAGATAACAAATGTATGGCATCTGATATTGTACTCAGTATGGCTCTTGTGAAATGAACATGAAAAGAAATTCCTGTCCTTGTAGGAGTCTTGGACGAAAGATAAAATATATTGCATTAAATCATTTAAGAATATATGTAAGTTTATCGTACATTCATAAAGTGACAGACATGAAGAAGATTACACATAGGCCATCAAACTGGTATTTTGCCTGGTTAATTAAGTATTAAGGACTTGTTTGAATCCATGGAGATATTATAAAACAGTATGCGAATGAAGTTAACTCTGATATAAATAGAAGATGTTATGTTTCAAAGAGTCAGTAATAATTCTGTCCTATTAAATTTGCTTTGTTACTCAATTTTGGGTTGTGAGAAATTGTTTTATAGGATCAGCCTCGGTGGTAGATTAGTTCCAAATATTGTCAAGGTCTAACTGTTAGGCATATTAGTTATGTAGTACATTCATGAACAGATTAGATTACTAAACTCTTTGCTTGGACATGATACAAAATTGTAGTGAAACTTTCTCTAGATACAAAGATAACTGATTTTTTTTTTTATGTTTTTAAAATGTTTTTTTTTTTTTTAAATGATTATAACTTTGAAATGTATCTCTTGAGTGTAGGCTATCATGATGACCGTTGTCAAAGGTTTGTAAGATGGATAAATGCATTTTCATTGTTTTTTTTTTTTGTTTTTTTAAGATTTTATTTATTTGAGAGAGAGTGAGAGAGAGAACATGAGTGGGGTGGGAGGTAGAGGGAGGGTTCGAGGGAGGGGGCAGAGCAGACTCCCTGGTGACCAGGGAACCTGAGATAAATGCATATTCAAATATTTTTTCCAACAAGGATCCCAGCCTGGCAATTGTTAATTAGTAATACAGGTTTATAATATTACGCATCACTTCCTATAGTCTCATAATAAATGTTAATGGTGGAGCAAGAGTTTTAAGTTCCCTTTCAATTCAGTTTTCCTGAATTTGGCTAGTCATAGCTTCTGATTTAGTACATAGTGGAAGATTATTGATTTTTTCCTATTTCTCAAGGTGTCTCCTGCAAATTGGCTGTTGAGCTAGCATTTGTTTGGGATGGGTTATGAGGACAACAGGGGTCAGTTCAGTTAATCTTTCATTAGGCCTTTGCTCCTTTGACTATTGTGGCTTCCTTATTTGTAGAAAGAATTAATCAAGAGTCTTCGAGAGTCTTCATATAAGCTCCTTTTGCCTTTGTTCTCCTGAGAAACAGATGGACATTAAATCGAAATTTAATCTGCAAAGTCTCCTTTTTCATTACCTAGGTTAAGGCTTAATTTTTGCCTATATATGATCTTAATTATGAGTGAAAATATAAAACATTAAAAGTAAGATCTATCTATCTCTTTGATAGTTTACACAAAACTATTAATGATTGTTGACTTTAGGAAGGTTAATAATTGAGTAGAGCTATGAAGTATTTCATATTATATATTAATCTGTTGGAGTTTTTAATTTAATAGTACCATTTGATAAAATTGAGCATATTTTTAAGTTTTAGGTAGAGAAACTGTTAACAGTTGACTTTGAACTTTAAACAGATAATTTAGTGATGGTTAGTTTCATGAATTCTGTCTTTTTAGTTGATTTGGAAGTTTCCTTTTTATTTCACTCTACAAGGGTCTATTAAGGCCTGCCGTGTATCAAATAATTAATTAGGGTTTTTATGGTCTGAGGTATATTAAATTTTTTAGAACGTTAATAGAAGTTATTTGAAAAAGGATTTCAGGACATTTTTCAAGACATAAACTTATGTTTAGCTCAAGTTTTCTCCAAGTTTAACAATTTAAAAAATAATAAGCCTTCTCAGAGTCTTAAAATTTAAAGCTTTATTTAGGTAATATATTTTAATATTTAAAAAGAACTAGTATTTAGAGCAGATTTGAAAACAGAGTTTGTTTTTAGGGGATTATTACTTGTAAGCAAATGTTTTCCAGGTCTACCTGAGATAAAAAGTTTTGTCTGGGATTTCTTACCCAAAAAGAGTTTGTTAGGATCTGATGTGGAAAAATTATTGTTGTAAAAGACTTCTCAATCAATTCAATACCTAATCACTGAAATCTCTATATCTCTAAGATTGCCCGTAAAATAACCACAGGAGTGTAATAAAAAAAGGAGAGGAACCTGATTCTCAGGGCTATTCATATTCCAGAAACAACGAGGTGTTTCTGTTAGTTATTAAAGGAAAGTTTGAGATGTAGATCTACAGTTGGCCCATCTTGAGATAGCATTTCCCCCTGGAATTGAGTGAGGCAGTCAGTAACACATAAGTCTTCCTAATCAAACCTCTTCACTCCAAAATCGGCAAACAAAATGGGCTTTGGGGTAGTTGGAGGTTCTACTGCTTGAGCTTGACCACCCATCTTAGTGCTTGCTTATAGTAGAGGACCTAAATTTATTTTATGAGTCAGTGAACTCAGCATATATACTTTTGGTTTGAATTTGAGTGGAAAACTACTCTAGTTTTCAGTGAACCTGCCTCAACTTTACTCTAAGAACATTGCAATCAAACATTTCAGCAGGTAACCTTAGAGCTAAAGTCAGTTATTTCATTGGTAAATCATGACTTGTCTTAATAAATTCAGTCTTTTACAACAAATAGTTCATAAAGAAGTTAGGCACTTCGTGAAATCTAGTTTTGACCCACTGTAGAAAACTTCCCCAAGTCCAAAAACAGTATCATCAGGTAAGCAGCCTACCTAGCATGATCTTGGCCATTTCCATGTTTCATATTGGTGTGATAATTTTTTTTTTTTTTACTATATTGTAAAGAATTGATTAATCTTTAAAGAAGTGTATCTGTATTCTTTGAGGTTAGAGAACGAATGATTGCTTTGATTAGTCTCTTGCGTTTTGATATCTAAATTGTATGAAAGCAGTATAAACTTTCAGTTTTAACAGATTAAAGCAAAAGAGAAAATGAAAATTTGAAAAGTAATTAGAAGCATAAAGGCTGAAAAGTTCTGAGTATAAACCAGTAAAATTTTGGCATCATTCTTTTATTTCAGACTTGTGTGTGTGGCTTGTGCTAGGCACCAGGCACAAGAATATGAAAAGATACAGTCCCTGCCCTCATAGTACTGTTACAGCCATAATCCTGTTTTACAGTAACAAGGACCTGAACTAAGGCAATGAAGTTGAAATGAAGAATAGGTGGCAGATTCAATAATGAAAAGTAAGATTTTTTTAGTCCATTATATGTGGAGGCTAAGACTGAGAGAGGGCTTTGCTAGTGGTGCTATTCATAAAGTAGAGAATACAGGACAAGATTTTATAATTTAATATTATAAAGGAACCAAGAGAGACAGATGAAGAACGTACTTTATTAACAAAAGAAATAGTTAAAAGTCTCTGCAAGGTTTGTTGTTCTTAACAATGTGGGAACATTGAACCAGGGTGGTATGAAAGACGGTTGTCACATGTGACTAAAATTTGTGCCAAAAAAAGCAGGTCACTTTAAGAGCTGAATTAATAATTTTGAAATAGTGTGTGAGGTTGATAATACTTACGCAGCAAAACTGAAATCCATTTCAAAGAGCCTTAGATAGTATTTGTAATCCGTGGTCAGAACTATGCATTTAATCTCCTAGATTCATCTTCTGGATTTGAAGTGACACTTGCAAGCTCAGTTTTGACTCAGATAATCATATTCTTCTCTTTCTCTCTTTTTTGAAGTTACCATATTTTTCATTGAGTTATGTGGATGAAGTAATAATCTCATAAAGGTTTCCATTCCTATAAAAGGTTCATTTATGGTACAAAGGTTGTATATGATGATTATTAAGGTAGTGATCCCAATCAGTAAAAGACAGATGAAAGTATCAAGATGTGGTTATGTAACCGTGGTATAGTAATTCTACATTTTGAGATTTAAGTGGAAAAGAAATTATGAAAAACACAGCTGGACTCTGAAAGTAAACTTGAATCCGAAGAGAGACTTTTTACCAAACATTTTGAATGATTAAACAAGAATGAGAAAACTAAATGTGAGTTTCTGATGTGATTAGGATATATAATTTTTAGGTCTTTATAAGAAGGGCATTATCCTGTACTGATTAAATGTACAAATTCTGTATGCAATCTAGGTATTCTAAGATTGGGGCTAGCTACTCTTGTAACCTCTCATGTATTAAATATTAATGGTAACTGTCAGCACTGCTACGAGGATGAAGTGACTTAATGCACATAAAGTACTAAGCATAGAAGCTAATTCATACTGGAACACTCTTAATAAAACATACTTCAGTGTACTCAACACCTAGGAGATGTTGAATGACATAGTAATTGCATGCATGATACTTCCATATTGAAACGGAAAGTGGAAATAACATTGTTTCTGTGACACCACTGATTTTTGTCATTTGGAATTCATTCTGAGATCAGTTCGTCAGGCTTATTTGAGAAATTTCTGAAATGTGTAAGAGTACCTATGCTGCATATGACTGAGTGATTTAATTTTTTACCATGAGAATGAGAAAAATCACTACATGATTTCTGTGAATACTTTTAAATTATATTATTCAACAATCTAAATAAATATTAGCTTCCTCTGTGTGCTCTATATTGTGTGAGGCACTGTGGATAAAAAAAAAAATTAATAATAAAGAGGACCAGGTACTGGTTTCTGGCTCATGGGATGATCGGCAAGAGACATGTGTGTACATCCTTGCATATCATGTGACGGGGGCTGTGGGAGCCGCAGTTATATAGTGCTCTAAAGTCCTCACTTCGGAGAGGAAAACAGCTGTCTCTAGGAATCACAGAATACAGAAAAACACAGGAAGAGGAGCACTTGAGCTCAATATTGCATGTTGAGGAGGATTTGACATGTTTTGAGGGAGGGAAGGAGAAAAAACTTTCAGAAAAGAAAAATTAAAAGTATCTGCCATTTAAAAAAAGTACTCGCATTTCTTTTTTTATAGAACAATGAATTATGTGTTTAAACATAGGGTAACAGCAAAAACACAAAGGTTTAAAAAGTAGTTAGAGACCTTTTTAAAGAACCTTGTATGCGAGAGTTTAGACTTTACACTGTCAAAAATTATGTCATAAAACTCTTGTGTCATTTACTTGTCAGGAAACTTTCGTTAACTTTCATATTTTTATTTTAATTGCTTAAATAATGTTTGTTTTCCAATGCAGTTGTTACTTAGCGTCTAGAAAAATAATCATCTATCTTATTAACCTGAGTTTGTTTTCAGAGTGGTTTCAGCTTCTTTCCCAATTTTATCTATGTTCAAAGGATGAAGATTTCCTATAATTTAGGTTGTATACATTTTATATGTCACCGATTTAATATTTTGGTTATTACTAGTTACTGTTTCCCCCACCTTTACATCTGCTGGTATAAATGCCTTTTCTTGCATAGCATTGTGCCTCTGTTTGAAGATGATTATAAATCATCTAATGTATGGAAATGTTTTACAAAATGATTCCTGTAATAATTATTATGTAGCATAAAAAGACTTATTGGCTCTCTATCTAGAATTAATATGGAAATGGAAAAGAGATAAGGCATTTATATCCCCCAAAAGCACAGGACATTTTTGATATATTCAGTCTGTTTTTTGCTTTTGGTGTGTGTGTGTATGTGTTTTACAGAAGGCTTTCATTGAAATTTGCTGAACTTCTGTATCTCTGGCTAAAACCTGTGGTTTGCACTGATAACTGAGTATAGTTCTGACATGAATATTGGTTGGTTTCTGCATTTGTATGTAAGTAGATGAACATGAAAATCGAGACATGTCTTGAAACTTCATTTGCTCCTAAATGACAAGAGCAACTTCGCTGAATTAGGTAATGGTTTTTGAATTCTGGAAGAACATTGTACTATTCATGGTGAATGACTCTAGACACAGCAAACTTTCAAATTTAATCTGTATTCATATTTTCTCCTTAAAGTGCTGTAAGTCTAGAGCCAATCAGCAAAACAATAAAACAAACTATGATTCTGGTATTTCATTTTATTTATATAGTTTTAAGGGCAGGGGAGAGAGAGGGTGCATTGTTGGGGAGGAGTAGAGGGAGGGAATCTCAAGTACGATACATGCCCAGCACCAGAGCCCAACTTGGGGTTTGATCTCACAACCCTGAGATCATGACCTGAGCCGAAATCAAGAGTTGGATGTGTAACTGACTAAGCCACCCAGGTATCCCTGTTCTGGTATTTTAAAAGAAAACCAGTTGTACTGCCAAAATACCACGATTCTTCTTTCATCTTAGCATATTTGCATAAGATAGATTCACTAGTGTTGACTACATTAGAGTTGGTATATTTTTTTTTATTTGCTAAAAGAAAGAGTTCAACAAATAGACGTGTGTGTGTGTGTGTGTGCGTGTGATGCCTTCTATGTCATATATGAAATACAATGAATGTAAGGTTATAGGGTGTCTTACACCTTAGAAATACCATAAACAGTATTTAGAAAGATTATCAATCTGTTATGCAAAAAAAAACAATGCAAAGAAGTACATGTTATTTTTAAATTTATTTTTGGGGTGCCTGGGTGGCTCAGTTGGTTCAGCGACTGCCTTTGGCTCAGGTCATGATCCTGGAGACCCGGGATCGAGCCCCACATCGGGCTCCCTGCTCAGCAGGAAGCCTGCTTCTCTCTCTCTCTCACTTCCCCTGTTTGTGTTCCCTCTCTTGCTGTGTTTCTCTCTGTCAAATAAATAAATAAAATCTTAAAAAAAAATAAATTCATTTTTATAAAATTTTAAGTAGAAATTGCTCATTAACACTTCTTAGTGTTTCACTGAAATGCTTTGGGGAAAGCCATGTTTTATTAATTGCCTGTTTTGATAGTATGTCACAGAGATTTTATCTTTAATTGTAATTTCTTAAAAGGTTAATGGAAAGATTTGCCATATTACTTTATATTTTGGAATTGTGAAAAATCTATCATTTCTGTTTAAAATGAAATGAGCAACAACTAATAGCATTAGACATGAATGTTAACCTCTTCTTTAGAAAATAACATGCCATTTGGCAGAAATGTAAATTGGTGAGCCACAGAGAGAAGGTCTGTACTTAAACAGTGGGGTTAATGAATGACTTGTCCTCTTCTCTCCCTCTCCCTCTCCCCTTCCTCTCCCCTTCCTCTCCCCTTCCTCTCCCCTTCCTCTCCCCTTCCTCTCCCCTTCCTCTCCTCTCCTCTCTCCCTCTTTCTTTCTTCTTCCTCTTTTGTTTCCTCTCTTTCTCTTTTCGTTTCTTTCCTGTTTTTTTGCCTTTAAAGTTGCAGTTAACTTGGGCTGTTTGAAATGATTTTCTTTGACTGTCTTTTGACATTGTTTTAAGTGAATGAAGCTGCAGAACTAGCATGATAAATCAACACAGAATGAATTTTAATGCAAGGCAAACGATATTAACTTGGAAATTGGTTGCAATAGACAAAGCAGCTGCTATGATTAATTTTTTTTATTGTCTACTAAGAGCACTTTGAGAAGGGTGACCTTGACGGTTTCAGTTGTGTAGAATCCCAGTGGTACGCACTTTAACACATTGGAGCTGTTTGTTGTTTGTTGGGCAGTCGAGGTTGTTTCATTTTTTAGGTTAGGAAAATTTTGTTTTGCTGTTTTAATATGTTGGTTTTGACTGGTTTTAAAACATTTCCTATATAGATAATTTGAGGATTTACCTAGTTGGGGTAGAAGACTATGTAATCTTAACAAAGTGGTTTTGGCAGAAAAGGTTTAATAAGTCAAAGAATAGGATGTGTCAGAAAGGGTCTTCTAAGTGTATGTCACGAAGTTTATGCCAAGCAGTTTGACGAAGAACACAAATCAAAAATAATTATGTATCACTTATTTGAAGTGCTAAGTTACCTCTGTTTATTAATGTATTTTTCTAGACGTTCTTTCCATTTGTGTATCCAGTACATGAGTTGCCTTGGAAAAGGATCTGTATAGAGCACAGCTATAACTGAGGGAGAGAAGGGCTGACAATGCCACTTATTTTAAGGAACAGTCAAGGTAACAAATAGAGTAACAGCATTTTCACAGATGTCATGCAGGCAGGGATGCATGCTTCCTCTTCCTCTTCCTTTTTCTTCTTTTTTAAATCCCTAGCATCTCTTTTAGTCTACCATATAGCAGACCTTGAATAAATGTTTTAGTGAGTTGAATTTGAAAATGAAAGCTTATTTTCTGTTGTACAAATACACACACACACACACCAAACTAAACAAAATGAGGAAAGTTGGGATGTGCAGATTCTTGTCTCTGTTCATGTTGTTTTGCGGGCCTGAGGGGCATGAAGTTTTATAGTATTTGTGTCTGTGTAAAAAGGTAGAGTTGGGGGGTGCCTGGGTGGCTCAGAGGGTTAAGCCTCTGCCTTCAGCTCAGGTCATGATCTCAGGGTTCTGGAATCAAGACCCACATCGGGCTCTCTGCTCGGTAGGGAGCCTGCTTCCTCCTCTCTCTCTGCCTGCCTCTCTGCCTACTTGTGATCTCTCTCTCTGTCAAATAAATGAATAAAATCTTAAAAAAAAAAAAAAAAGTAGAGTTGGCGGTGTGTGTGTGTGTGGGGGGCGCCTGCATGGCTGTGTGTGTGTGGGGGGCGCCTGCATGGCTCAGTCGGGTTAAGTGTCTGCCTTCAGCTCAGGTCATGTGATCTAGCCCCAGTTAAGGCTCCCTGCTTAACTCCCTGCTTCTTAGAAGCTCCCTGCTGCTTCTCCCGCTGCCCCTTCCCCTGCTCATTCTCTCTTTTTATCTCAAATAAGTAAATAGAAATTTCTAAAAATAGAAAAAAGGTCGAGTTAGGAAGTGACAGGGAAGTAAGAATGAATAGTCAAAATAGGGCCAGGCTTGCAGATAGACTTTGTGTGGTATGTGCCTTATTTCTCTTCCTCAGACCCTCATTCTGATAGATTTTTACCCCATACTCCTTGAAGTTATGTTTGTTCTGAATCTGTTTAGATTAAAAGGAAAGCAACGTCTTTAAAACTGCGATGGACTTCTCTGTTTTAATGGCTAACAGGGTAATTCAGACCAGCTAGTAAATTTGAAGCTAGAAATTTTAGAGCAATTCCAGTAAAATAGGACACAAGATGAAGAAACATTTGCTTGAACACATCAGAGCTTTAGGAAGATCGAGGGCAGATAGTTAAGGATATAAGTCTGGCTCTTGGAAACCTTTCACTGGGTATGTTTTCTGAATCTGGAGATGACAGCAGAGGCTGAACTTCAGGGGACAGAAGTTGGAGTCTATAGCCTGTCTATGTGGACTCCTCCCCATGTCCAGTCCTTGCTTGAGGGGAGGGGTGTTGATGCGTTTTGATGGGTATGAATTTTAGGAGTAAAAGTGAACCAGAATTTCCGAGGTTCTTACAGATAGTCCATGTCAGCATCTCATTGTTTTTTTAAGAGGTAATCTTGAGGCACCTGGCTGGTTCAGTGGGTTAAAGCCTCTGCCTTTGGCTCAGGTCATGATCTCAGGGTCCTGGGATCGAGGCCCGCATTGGGCTCTTTGCTCAGCAGGGAGCCTGCTTCCTCCCCTCTCTCAGCCTGCTTCTCTGCCTACTTGTGATCTCTCTCTCTCTGTGTCAAATAAATAAATAAAATCTTAAAAAAAATAAAAAAGAAAGAAAGAAAGAGGTGATCTTGGATTGCCAGTAATAGAAGGTCCCTGGGAAAAGCTGATGCATATCCTTTGTGGAAGAGGGTAATGTCATTTTAGGCCTTATATTATTTCTGTAGGCTGTGTAGTAAGTACAGTGTCTGGCACCCACTAGAAAATAACCCAGGGGCGCCTGGGTGGCTCAGTTGGTTAAGCAACTGCTTTCGGCTCAGGTCATGATCCTGGAGACCCGGGATCGAGTCCCACGTCGGGCTCCCTGCTCTGCAGGAAGCCTGCTTCTCCCTCTCTCAGTCCCTCTGCTTGTGTTCCCTCTCTAGCTGTGTTTCACTCTGTCAAATAAATAAATAAAATCTTTAAAAAAAAAAAAAGAAAAAGAAAATAACCCAAACCACAAGAAGATAGGATGACATTAGCAATAATTTGAAGAAACACAAAATAATAAAAATAAATCCACAGGGACTTTGGGGTATTAGAATTATCAGACTATATAAGAGCTATGCTTAGTATGTAGAAGGAGACAAAAGACAAGTTAGAGAAATATGGCAGAGAAATGGGAACTGTAAAAGAAAAATTCCTTAACTGGAATTAACAGATTTACTAGAAGATTACAGAAACATTTGAAAAGAGAGTTTGTGAACTTGGAAGGTAGCTCAGAAGAAAATAGTGAGCATGGAGAGGTAGAGGGATAGAAAAATTGTGAGAAATGAAAGGGAAACAGTGAGAAAGTCTAATATAAGCAATTGGAGTTAGAAAAGAAGCACAGAAGCAGTGTTTCAAAGGAGTATGGCTGAGAACTTTAATACCGAAAGCAGAGAAGTCAGGGATTTGTGAAACTGAATTGTAAAACAAAAGCCATTCCTAGGCACATCATAGTATATCTTGTGAAAACTAATGTTGATGAAATCATAAAACTAGCAAACGAGGGAAAAGATTACCTTCAGAGAAGCCACAGTCAAAATTCAATAGCTCATTTTTCCGAAGTATGACAGATGAAAACAGGAGATAAAGTAAATGGTCTTTAAAGGGTTGAAAGAAAATAACTATCAAAGTAGAATTCCATACCCATCAAAAATAAGACATTTTCAGATGAGGAAAAAAGTGAGGGACTACGTTACCAGAAGATGTTCACTAAAGGCAGTACTTATGGGTGTTTTTTAGGAAGGTCACATTTCTTGTGACCCTCTTTGGAAAACTAAAGATACAGAAAGTAATAAAGAGCAATGAAAATGGGAAATGTGTGGATAAATATAAATGCACAATATTTGTATAGGATGATAATCTATTGTGTTAAAAATACATATAAAACTTAGAAAAACAAGTAATGGCATATAACTAGATTGGAATAAATGATGTTAAATAGTCTGGGGTCTTTATATTGTATGGGAGAGGGATGCAAGTACAAAGTAACATTAGTGTTTGACAGTTCGGTGATGCATGTCTAGTATAAACATGTAACTTTCAGGCAAATAGAAGGGAAAAATAAAGGGAAAAGCCCGCTCATTTCTTTCTGTGTCCCTGATCCCCTCCCCAAAAAGAAAAAAAATAAATAAAAAGGCACATAGAGGAGGACTGACTGACCTGTAGAAAGCACTTTAATAAGACAGTAGATACAAATCACAATGTCAGTAGACTCAGTGTTCAGTTAAAATTCAAAGATTACAAGACTGGTGAAGAAACAGACTCATCTAGATGCTGTTTAAAGAAGTCCTGTTTAAAATGAAAGGATACAAAAGATTGAAAGTAATAGGATCAAGAAAGATACACTTTGAAAAACAAGAAATTTTTACCTATTTGGATATCTATAGCTTGGGCAGAAGGTATTTCTGGAGATAGAGGGCCATTTCACAATAGTAATGGTAAAAGGCTACAATAATTTAAAATTTGTATATATCAAATATCAGCATATAATAAAGGCAAAATAGAACTACAAGGAGAAATAGACAAAAGTAATCATGGAAGAATTTGCATTTTTTTTTGAGCACCCATGGAATATTTAGAAAAATTGACCATATGCTGCAGTGAAAAGTCTGAACAAACAATGCATGATTGGTATTCTGCACAGTATGTTTTCTGCTTATAATGTGGAAGTTAGAAATCAATAACATGATTAGGAAATCTCATGTTTGAAATGAGAAAAACATTTAGATATTCAATAGCAGTTATTTGATTTGAATGATAAAGGAAATACTATACATATCAAAACTGTGGGTTGTGGCTAAAGCCAGTTAAGAGGAATACTTAAAGCTATAAAAGTACGGGCATTAGAAAAGAACAAGGTGCAGTAGGCTAAGCCTCCATTTCAGAAAGCTGAAAAAGACATAGATTAAACCCAAAAGAAATAGGATGGAAGTAATAAAGCTAAGAGTAGAAATCATTAATCACAAGAAACCACAAAAAGAAGAGAATCATTGTATCAGATGGGTCTTGTGGCATTATAATAAGCCACCCCAATAGTTTATGTTAAAACAAGCATCATTTATTTAACTCCTGTTTCTCTCCTGTAGACTGGTCCTTTAGGTTGGGTTCAGCAAAGTAGTTCTTCTGGTCTGCGTCTGTAGTCACCTGTAGGTTGATTAGGCAGCTCTGTTTTTATGAGTTGTGTGGCTGTAGGCGGTGGCATTGATGGTAATTGGGTCACTTGTCTTCATTCTCCAGTAGGTTAGTTTGAGCTTCTTTACAGGGGAATAATAGGGTTCTAAGAGAGTAAACGCACCTAACACTGAGATTTAGGCTCACATGAATGTCATTCTTCCCACTATGTTGTACTGGAAAAGCAAGTCACAGTGCTAGCCCAGACTCGAGGGTTAAGGTGAGCTACAAGTTTACACTGCAGTGGCACAGATATCTTTAGGGGTTAAAGGATAATTGTGGCCATTTTTTAAGTCATTCTACCCAGTGAGCAAAAACAAAAGTAAATTTTTTGAAAAGACTGGAAGACTGATAAAGAACAAGGAAGACATAGATAACCAGTTAGGAATGAAAGAGGGGACATCACGACAGATTCTGTATATATTGAGAAGAAAATTAGATTTAAGCTTTATATCAACAAATTTGAAAAAAAAATTCCCAAGATTTTGTTTATTTGACAGAGAGAGAGATAACAAGTAGGCAGGGAGGCAGGCAGAGAGAGAGGAGGAGGCAGGCTCCCTGTTGAGCAGAGAGCCCAATGTAGGCCTTGATCCCAGGACCCTGAGATCATGACCCAAGCCGAAGGCAGAGGCTTAACCTTGCCTCACAAATTTGAAAATTTAAACAATATGGATATATTTCTAGGTAAATACAGGTTACCGAAATTGACATGAAAGGCTGGAAAATCTGAGTTAAGGAACTGAATCCATAATGAAAACCCTTACACAAAGAAAAACTCTAGGCCCAGGTTGTTTCACCACTGATTTCTATTAAGTATTTGAGGAAAAAGAGGGAATGCATCTCAGCACACTTTGAGGCCAGAATAACCTTGATGCCACAACCCGAGAAGCATATTATGAGAGGGGAATATTGCAAGCCAATTCCATTTATGAATGTAAATTAAAAAAAAATAAAAATAACCAAAGTGCTAGCAAACTGCATGTAATAACTTATGAAAAGGATGATGTGTAAAGATTAATTTGAGTTTATTTTAGGAATGCAAGGTTAACATTTGATAATTGTAATCCACCTCACTAACAGAATTAAAGAGAATTACTATGATTTTCTCAATAGCCGGTAAAGAAATCTGATAAATTTAAATATCCGTTCATGATTTAAAAAAAAAAAAAAACCTTTAGCAAACTGAGGAATGAGGGAAGTTTACTTCATCTGCTCAAGTATACCTAGAAAAAGTCTACAGATTACTTTGAGCTTTATGGTCAACTGTTGAAAACTTTAATTTTGAAATCTGGAACAAGTGAAGGATGATGATAGACTCTTATTTCTTTGACTTTGAACTTGAGATGTATTGGCCAGTGCCATATGGTTGGGAAGGAGAAAGGATATATAACAGTCATTATTTGCAAGTGATAAGTTTGTTCACCTAAAGAATCCAAAAGCCCCTATAGAAAAATTATAATAATAATGAAGAAAGAGGCTGCTGATTATAAGGTTTAATACAAAACATTCAGTTAACATGTTCATATACAAGAAACAAATGAATTAAAATAGATACAAAATATATACAATAGCAAAAATGAACTCCCAAATATCTAGGAATAAGTCTGACAAAAGTGAGTAAAGTTACAATAAAAAAGCCTTATATATTTGATAGAAATTAAAGAAAAGAAGGCCTGACCAAATAAAGAAATTATACTGTGCCCATGGTTTTGAAGCCTCTGTTGTAACATCTCAATTAAAATTACCACCAGTAGGGGCGCCTGGGTGGCTCAGTTGGTTAAGTGACTGCCTTCAGCTCAGGTCATGATCCCGGAGACCGGGGATCTAGTCCCACATTGGGCTCCCTGCTCGGTGGGAAGCCTGCTTCTCCCTCTCTCACTCCCTCTCACTGTGTTTCTCTCTGTCAAATAAATAAAATCTTTAAAAAGAATAAAATAAAATCTGTACAGAAACAAAGGGAATGAAAAGCCGAGACACTCTTGAGTAAGAGCAAGGTAGAATAACTTGGAATACTGCATATCAAATTTATTATAAAGTAACAGTAATTATTACAGTGTGATGCTAAAGCAAGGATAAGCAAATAGATTGATGTAATAAAACAGAACTCAGAAATAGACGCAGTATATATAGGTGTTATGACAATGATAGTACCATAGAGTAATTGGAAAAGCAGTCTTCAGTAAAATATGGCAAGACAGTTGGGTGTCCATGTGAGGGAAAGAGAAAGAGCTGTACCATCACAGACATTAGTTCCTGGTATTCTGTGCATATAAATATGAAAGAACAGTGAAGTTTCTAAAAGTTAATACAGAAGGATGTCTTGACAATCTTGGGATGGGGAATGATCTTACTAACCATGATGAGAAGACTGATAACTTGATCTACATTAAAATTAATCAAGTCCAATTAAATTCAGTTATACAACACCATTAAAGAAATAGGAGGCAGTGGGCACTTGGGTGGCTCAGTCAGTAAAGCATCTGCTGTCTGGGTGGGTCATGGTCTCAGGGTCCTGGGATGGGGGCCCTCATCGGGCTTTCTGCCCAGCAGGGAGTCTCCTTCTTCCTCTCTCTCTGTGCAGATACTCTCTTTCTCTCAAATAAATAAATAGATAAATAGACAAATAAATAAGTAGATAAATAATCTTAAAACAAAAAAAAAACCCCAGCAACCAAAAAGCTAGGAGGCAAGCCACAGGATGGGAGAAAGTATTTGGTATACACATAACCACAAAGAAGAAATCAATTAAGAGGGATGCCTGGGTGGCTCAGTCAGTTAAACATATGCCTTCAGCTTAGGTCATGATCCCAGGAGCCTGGGATCACATCTCACATCAGACTCCTTGCTCCACATGGAGCCTGCTACTCCCTCTGCCTGCTGTTCCTCCTGCTTGCTTTCTCTCTGACAGATGAAATAAATAAAATCTTTTAACAAATTAAGAAAACACTAACACAATAGAAGAATAGTCTAGAAACTTCAAGTGTGCTTCAAGAGAAGTATAGATCTGAATGGCCAATAAACCTGAGAAAAATGATGAACTTTTTTAGTAATCAGGAGAATGCTAATTCAGACATTCAGCAAGTGTGTCAGAATGACTAAAATAAAAAAGCATTGTTGAGAAGATGTATTAGAGAGGAAGTGGATCAGAACAAATTCGTATCTTTTTCTTTGGGGACTTATAAATGCATACAGTGATTTTAGAAAATAGTTCAGCACTATCTATAAAGTAGTTGTTTTGGGATATTGTCTTCTGTACCAGCAGTCTTTTCCGTCAAGGGATGGTCCTTTGTCTTTATTTTGTACTGTCTCTTTCATGTTAGCCTTCTCAAGTCTTTGGTGGACCTGCTTTGTCTATTCATATTTAAGTATGAAGCACTGAACATTTGAATTATGAACTTACATGTTCATGTACTGGGTTCACCCATTGCAACTTTCAGTTTGATCTGATCACCTGAAGTGTCAACTTTGAGCAGATAGCCACATGTTCTTTGTGGAGACAAAAACGCAAGATCCTTGTTTGTTGATTTTCTGTGTACCATTTCCACCTTCTCTTTATGGTTTTCTAGTGAACTCTGTGACTGAGTGTCAAGTTTCTCTGGAGTTCTGTAGGGCAAATTTACTATGGACCATACCCCTTACATGGACATTCTAAAGCTGGATATTTGATTGAGGGCCTGAGGTTTCCTAAAGTGAATTTGTAGTAGACTTGGTAGGTTATTAATTTTCCACTGTATGTGCCAGACCATGTATTGAACCTTTTATATATGTTATTCTCTACATACATACACACTTCAGTACAGCTCTTGCCAGAGAGTATCATCTCTGTTGTATAATTGAGGCTTATTTGATGTGACTTTCAAATTCCTAATTAATTTTCAGTATTGGAGCTAGGATAACAGTTGGGATCTCTGTGCTTTAAGGGTTTTTTAAACACTTATAATAGTATAGTTCCTGAGTTTATTCAAATTGGAGATGTGAAAAAGGGATTCTTCGTTGGAAGCAAAAGTTCATTGTTAAAAAGGATGATGGCAGGGATTTGTGTTGATTAAAGAGGTGGATAAGGTACTATATGCCAAGGAACAAGGCAAGGATAAGGGGTTTTATTTGCAAAAAAGGCAGATTTCAGAATTGGGTATCTTGTAGAGCTAGATCAAGTGCTTATAGTATCAGTCTACAAGTGTTGGGGTGGACAGAGTTGTATCAAAATCACCTGAGGGGAGGGTGCTTTCTCCCAACTAGACATGTGTATTATCCATCTTTGACTTGTCTGTCTCTTGTAAGATGTGGCAATATTGGTGAGTCGTTTGGTGAGGCGAAAGTAAAAAAACTGTTGGGAGTACAGAAGATGGGAGAAATCCCTTAGTTTCTTAAGCCCTTACATCAGTGAATGCTAGCATATTACTTTTATGTAATGATATACTAATAGTAGGATCAAATGCAAGAAAAAGGTAGGAAGCTATAAACATAGGAATCGGTACTTATTTGAATAAAGAAAGAAAAATGACCATGGCTTTTCTGTGGAATTGATGGTAAATACTCATTTTCTTGTCTTTTGTGCAGTTGACCTGTGAATGAGGAAACTTTTCAATATTCTGAATCAGTCTATGCTTTCTATTAGCCTTTGTACTAGACCTTTCTGTTGAGGGATGGCAGTTATTTATACAATTTTTTTTTTTTAAAGATTTTATTTATTTGACAGAGAGAAACACAGCGAGAGAGGGAACACAAGCAGGGGGAGTGAGAGAAGGAGAAGCAGGCTTCCCACGGAGCAGGGAGCCCGATGTGGGGCTCGATCCCGGCTCTCCGGGATCATGACCTGAGCCAAAAGCAGTTGCTTAACCAACTGAGCCACCCAGGCGCCCCTATACAATTATTTTTATCACTGTCCTACTCATGGAAAGAATTAAGGCTCCTTGCAAAACTAGTAGTATAAGTTTAAGTTAGAAATGGAAAAAAAAAAAAAGAAGAAAAATAAGGTACAGCCATAAAATTGTGTAAACAATGGTTATACTCTCAAGACTGAAATACTTGGTATAAGGTGGAATCCAAATTTGTCCATTGGTATTAGGGAAGCCAGCTGAAAACTACAGTTCTCTCTGAACAGTTGCTTTGGAGAAAGTATTTTCTTGTTAGGTAAGTGAGACAGGAAGTTTTCCCAAGGATCTCTGTAAAAAATGCAGTTATTTATTTAACATAATGAGCAATTCCCTGTATGCTGACATTACAGAGTTTTGTAGAAGAGATCTGTATTGGGTGGCATCTGAGATTTTGTCAAAATCTTTAATATACTGGTTTGTTCTGATTTAGATTACATGTTGTTGAGACAGTTCAGTATATTATTTGTTTTATGTAGATAGTGTTGTTCCTAATTCATAATATGTGTTAAAAACATGAAACTTCATACTGAACAACGAGCTATTGTAATTATGCCCTCAAACTGGGCTAGAAATTTATAAGTAAGATTTATTAAAAAAATATTTAACTTGACAAAGTAAAAATAATTAAAAAAATTTTTAAGAGCTATAAATTCAAGCAAGTGAATAATTATAGTGACTTTTTTTTTCTAGTTTAATTTTGTTGGGCGAATCCTTGGACCTAGAGGACTTACTGCTAAACAGCTTGAAGCAGAAACAGGATGTAAAATAATGGTCCGAGGCAAAGGCTCGATGAGGGATAAAAAGAAGGTAAGTCCTTAAACATGGGGGCAAGTCTCGATGTGAATAATTTACTTATACTTTTGCATTCTAATAATAAAATATCTAGATCTTTGGTGCGTAAAGCACTATACATTACTTCATAGCTGAAAATTTTGAACTTTTTTAAAAATGTTGTCATGATTTTTTCTTATTGATTATCGTGAGTTTTCATTTAGCCAAGATATCACTCTGTCCATCATGTTAACTTATTTTGGTATTTACAGTTGAGAAGTTGCCAGTTTGGAAACTAGTCACACTATAATGTTGTATATAATTAAAAGTGTCAAAAATCTGAAATGTTTCTGTTGATAGGATTTAAATGAAAGTGATCAAATGAATAATAGCTTTGGCTATGTGTTATATTACTGGGAGAGCTATTAAACAGAAACAGAAAGCTGTAACTAGCCATATGATACTTTGATTTCACCAACATTTTGTGTTGATTGTAAATTTATTAGACATTTTACTTTATATTGTTCCTGCTTTCTGTTTGTTTTTTTTAATTTCTCCTGTCACTTACTGTTCTGCTACTTTAATGAATACCTATCTCCTTTAAATACTGTTTTTAGGAAGGTTTTCTTTGCCCTGTTCCCTGTTATCTGATGTTATCAAATGTTAGGATACTTTTGAATGTGTATGTGTGTAAAACACTATTCAGCTGATTTTTTTAAAAAAAGGTTATTTAAAAAAAAATTCCCCATATAAATGAAATCACATGGTATTTATCTTTGACAGATTTCACTTAGCATATACTCTCTAGGTCCATTTACCCCGGAAACTAATGTAACACCGTATAAGAATTACAGTCCAGTTTAAAAGAAGAAAACGCAGATTTGTTTGCGAAATATTAAATGTACCTTCAGGGAGGGTATTATTTTTTTAAATACATTGCCTTGAAAGGGCTATCAAGTAATAGACCTGTGGTTAGCTTATGTTGAAGTGCGTGCATTGAATCACTTTGTGGAGTTCATGGAACAAACACCAGGTCTACCTGGTCTGACTTCATTCTGATGTGCTGCTTTTTTGACCTTCCACCATTGCATTTACATTCTCCTACCATCTGATCAGATTGCAGTCATTTTCTCACCTTGCAGACAAATAATGACTTTGTAGGTAAAAAATTGGGTATGTGTGGGGAGGGGGCATCTTCAATAATACATTTTAAATCTTATTAAACCTGTTCTTGTCAACCGAGTTTAAAGATATTTTGAGGCAAGTATGTGAGTTCTTCTTCAGCAAATTTAAATATTGTATTTAAAACATTTGTTATTAGAATCTTAAAACACTTAAGCATTTTCTGAATCAGCTAAGTGGCAGTCTTATATTGGCGTGCGGTTTTGGTTCCCCTGTTTGCACTTAGTTGTATTGGCATTAAGCATGCTAATTTAAGAGCTATAGATAAATGAAATGGACAGTTGATGGACAAATAAATCTTTACCTTAAGATGTGTATCCATCAATTAAATAGTTATTCTATAAATCAGTGAAAAAACATGTTTCTCCTCAGCCTCTGTTAATTGTGTAGTAACAGCCCTCCCCTTCTGTGCTCATACACTCATAGACTTCAAGGATTAGAGCTTAGAACTTGTGTAATGAGACATCATGAATTTTTTTTGTTTTTGTTTTTAATTGGAGTTGAAATTTTAGCCTGAAGAACATATTCTGGTGTCTTTGGCAGAAGAACCAAATAGTTAAGACAGTGAGCTTTGTGACCAGATTGTTTAGGTTTAACTCTTGGTTCTGTCACATAACAGCTTTGTGAGGGACAAATTACTTATCTCCTTCTGCTGTATAAAAATGGGAGTAGTAATAAGGTGTTTGTGAGGATTAAATTAGAACAGTGCTTTGGATCATTGTAAGTGATCATTTAATGTTAATGATTGTTCCTCGTAAATTTTATCTTTACACCATTACAGTAGTGCCCCTTATTCACAGGTGGGGGGGTGTTCTAAGACCCCCCCAGTCAGGGCCTGAAAATGCAGATGGTACTGACCCTGTATATCCCATGCATTTTCTTATACATACATACCTCTCATAAGTTTAATTATGAGTAAGAGATTAACAACAATAATTAGTAATGGAACAATATATGGTAATAAGTCATGTGAATGTGGTCTCTATTTCAGAATATCTTATGATAATGTACTCCTTTTTTTTTTTTTAACATTTCCTTTATTTATGTAACAGAAACACAGCTAGAGAGGTAACACAAGCAGGGGGAGTGAGAGAGGGAGAAGCAGGCTTCCCACTGAGCAGGGAGCCCAATGTGGGGCTCGATCCTGGGACTCCAGGATTATGACCTGAGCCGAAGGCAGACGCTTAACGACTGAGCCGCCCAGGCGCCCCGATACTGTATTCATCCTTAGGATGATGTCAGATGGTAAAATGGCTACATGATGAGATGAAGTGAGATGAAGAATAGACTGTGACAGTAGGCTATTACTGACTTGATGTTGAGTGAAAAGGTGGATCATCTGCTTCCTAATTTGGGTTGACCATGGGTAACTGAAATGTGGAAAGCAAAGCTGCCGATAAGGGGGGACAACTGTAACTGGATAGTTAGTGCATTTTATGTTTAAACTCATGTCGCATCAATATAATCAAATTATAAATTGAAGAATTTATGTACATATTTTTAATGTGTCTTCTATAATTTTAATGTAAATCTACATAAATAATTGTTAACCAAGTCATTTTGGTTAATACTGTTGTTGTTCTCTTTGTTGAGCTTTTAAAAATGTTAAAGTCAAATGGAAGGTGCTATCATTTGTTACTGGACTATTATTATTATTACTATTTTTTTTTTTTAAGATTTTATTTATTTGACAGAGAGAAACACAGCTAGAGAGGGAACACAAGCAGGGGGAGTGAGAGAGGGAGAAGCAGGCCTCCTGCCGAGCAGGGAGCCCGATGTGGGACTCGATCCCAGGTCTCCGGGATCATGACCTGAGCCAAAGGCAGTCGCTTAACCAACTGAGCCACCCAGGCGCCCCCTGGACTATTACTTTGAGAAAAATCTTGACAAGCAGATTAGAATAAAAAAGAAGTATTAATGTGATACTTCTTTGTACTAAGCTGATTTAAGTGTATTCACGTGTTTCAAAGGAAAAGCCAGTTGGCTTTAAGCTTTTCTGCAGAGCTGTCAATTTTTGTATAAAGCTGAGAAAGCTAGAAAATCTTAATTTACTGGTTGCCTAAAATATGATGGAAAATGCTGTTTGCTGCTCTGCATTCTTTACTAGTCTGGTAAATTAGTCAGTGAAGGCAAAGCATGTCTATTTTATGGAACATTTCCCTAGTGTTTGATCAGTACTTGGCAAAGAGTAGGATCTGAAAAATGAATAAATATTTAGGTAATAAATGAAAGGCATAGATGCCCCCCCGCCCCCATGTCCCCATAAAAAAAGCTTGTAAATAGAGGAAGGTATAAGCCCTGTGTGCTTTTAATTCTTGGGGCAAGATAAGCAGTACCATATTATTCTAAGATGCTGGTTAGAGGGAAAGCAAGGGAGTGAAAATGCCACTTTAATTTTTATTCTGTTAGGTTGGTATTACTTCAGAGTTGATAGGCATAACAGCATTGATTTTTGTATGTTAAGTAATCAGTGGAATAAGTACTGGGTAAACTTCATGGAACCAAAGAGCAGGAGCTGTGGTCAGACTTTTATGAGAGACTGTGACCAAAGCTTGGAGAGCTTGAATGTTTCAGCGAGTACTTACCTGGAGCAGGCCAGTATTCCTCTATCTCTTCTCAAGTATATGGCACCATGATGTCAGCAAATGGAAACCAGTAGTTTTATGAATAGTTCTTTTTAATTTTCTTTTTAAAAGATTTATTTATTAATTTGAGAGACAGGGAGGGAGGAAGGGAGGAGTGTGGGGAAGAAGTGGGGGAGAGGGAGAGGGACATTTAAGCAGACTCCAGGCAGAATGCAGAGCTGGATACCGAGCTCAATCTCATGACTGGGGCTCAGTCTCAAGACCTGGAGATCAGACCTGAGCCGAAACCAAGAATTAGATGCTCAACCAGCTGTTCCACCCAGGTGCCTCTTTATGTATTGTTCTTTTGATTTGTGTACTTTGTACCAAGCACTATTCTAGGTGTTTTACATGCATTTGTTTTAGACCTTTTTTCCATAACTTGTAAGTGTATTATTTTTTCATAATTTTATTTTTTACCATGTTACATCAGTTTCAGGTGTACAGTATAGCGATTCAGCAATTCCATATATCACGTGTTGCTCATCACAACAAATGCACTCTCTAATCCCCTTCATCTATTTAACCTAACCCCCACCCCCTCCTCTTCTTTATGTCTAAATGATATTTCATTATATATACATACCACATCTTATTTTATCCATTCATTAATCAGTGGACCCTTGGGCTGCTTCCTTATTTTGGGTATTGTAAATAAACATAGGGGGCCATGTATCCTTTTGAAGTAGTGTTTTCGTGTTGTTGAGGCGATACCCATAGTGTAATTGCTGGATGATAGGGTAGTTCTTATTTTTAACCTTTTTAGAAATCTCCAAACCATTTTCCATAGTGGCTGCACCAGTTTGCATTCCCACCAGCAGTGCAGCAGGGTTCCTTTTTCTCCATATCCTTGCCAACACACCTGTTGTTTCTTGTGTTTTTAATTTTAGCCATTCCGACAGATGTGAGGTGATCTGAGTTGTTTATTCTTATTTTCTAGGTGAGGAAATTGAACCTCACGAGGTTGAGTAATGTGATCAAAGGTCACCTGCCAAAAAGTAACAGTCCAGAGTCAACCTACAGCCTGTATTTTCTATCCTGTAGTGTACTACTTCCTGGTTAAGAAGCATTTCTGAGAGTGATAGCAACTTCAGACATACTAGAACTTGAATATTGAGTTAGTTTTAAATTTTGTGAAGTTAACATGGGTATATTTTGTGAAATTTACCTACTAAAGTTTTTAGTTTTTTCTTCAGGGGTAATATATTTTGTTTTTATGTGTCATTCCCTGGATTTTCAGAAATCCTTCTTTGGGAAGGATTTAATACCATTTTCTGATAGAAACCTATAGAGTTGAGCATAGAAATTCTAGAGAAGTAATTTTTTTTGGAAAAGAAAGTGATTTTTGGTACTGTTTCCATTGATGAAGCAGAGGGCTATAGGGGCCAGGTAGAGAGCTCTGGGAAAAATGTCTGCGTGTTAGAGGGAGTGGATTCATCTTCAAAAGCAGAAGTGGCAGTCAGCTGGTTTCTAGTGTAGCAGATGAATACATGTAAATCATTACAACAGAAGAGTATTTCATACATAAGTACTTGATGATACTGTGGAGTTATAGTTATTAA
The DNA here is from genome assembly GCA_004023965.1 of Spilogale gracilis. Classification (NCBI taxonomy): domain Eukaryota; kingdom Metazoa; phylum Chordata; class Mammalia; order Carnivora; family Mephitidae; genus Spilogale; species Spilogale gracilis. The sequence continues at coordinate 140,848 of PITA01001016.1, forward strand.
AGTGATAAATGAAGTTCACCTTTGGGATTTGTTGTGAGTGGCGTTATATGGGTCACTCTTGGGGATGTGTCTCTTCAACATCCATTATCTCTTCTCTGTGAGCTCCCTATCTATATAAGGGGGGTGACTAGATATCCATGCTTGTGTTTCTCCTTCCCACTTCCACCCCCTAGCCAAAATTGTTGATGAGTTAAATGCCTATAGTTGATCAAAGCCACATTAGTTAAGTGTTGTGTCTTCTGGAAATTTTCATTGAGATTTAGTCTAAATTCAGATAAATTTTTTATATTTGTTTCCAGTTTATCCTTACATTTCTTTTTTGACATAAATAGTTACATAATACAATTGTGTGTGCCTGTCTGTGTAATTTCTCACTTTTCATAGGTGGTTATAGACATATTACACTTTTCTACACCTTTTATTTAATAGTGTATTGTTGAGCACTTTGGAGGGGTATATTGAGACAGTCCTTTAAATAACTTTATCATATTCCATTGTGTGGATATACCATAAATTATTCCAGCATTCCCCTATTAATGGGCATTAAGATTGCTCTAGGCTTTTTTTAAAAGATTTATTTTATTTATTTAAAAATTTTTTTAAAGATTTTATTTATTTGATAGAGAGAGGTAAAGCACAAGCATGGGGAGCAGTAAAGGGAGAAGCAGGCTCCCTGAGCAAGGCTTGCTGAGCAAGGAGCCCAATGTGGGGCTCAATCCCAAGACCCTGTAATCATGATCTGAACTGAAAGCAGATGCTTAACCGACTGAGCCACCCATTAGCCCCTGTTTATTTATTTTAGAGAGCGAGCATGCAAGCATGAGTAGGGGGAAAAGGTGCATAGGGAGATAGAGAATCCTCAGGTAGACTCCATACTGAGCAAGGAGCCAGACATAGGACTCTGTCCCAGGACCCTGCAATCATGATCTGAACTGAAACTACGCAGTGGCTGCTTAACCAACTGAGCTACCTAGGCAGCTCTGCTTCTAGGCTTTTGCAGATACATAGGGAGAGTGCTGTATTGAATAGCTTTTACATATGTTTTTACGTGACCCTGTTAGTTTATCTTCAGGATAGAGTTCTAGGATTGGTGCCACTTAATTTTCCTAACTAGTCCTGAATTTCTTTCTCTCTGGGGTGGTTCTCATTCTGTGTTACCACCAACAACGTACAGCTCCTCGAGGAGCTTTCATCCAGTTTCCTAAAAGACTGACCAACTGCCTTAAACTTGTATATTTTATACAGGAGATTGAACATCTGTTAAAGGCACTTTTAAGGAAGTTATTCTATAAGTGTATTTTTGTGTGTGTATGTGTATAAAATGTCATTATTGTTAGGAGCAATGCAACCATCTCTGGTTTTCCAGTTAGTCATTTCTTTGCAATATATTACTTATGTTCCCCTCCAGCGCATTGATAAATAATTATTAAACAGAGTTGAAATAGGGTAACTGGTCTTTAGGTACATTATAATCGTAACAAACTTCTGTTTGTGCCTAAGAAATTAATTACTATTTAAAATGTTTTCAAGAGGAAAAGTGCTGTGATTTTCTGTTAGTTTATATGGCCTTTCTCAGCTGGGGTTCCTCTTCTGAATCACAGAACATAAAAATTGTTCAGTTTTACCTAGAGTGATTCATAACCAGGATCATCATAGATGTGAAGGAGAGAAGTTAATTATATATAATTTATGCCTTGGGCCTGACATTAAGACTTGATTCTCTTGTGGAGTCCTTAGTTGGGAAAGGCTATTTATTCCCTGCAAGGAATGGTTTTTTTCGTCTCTACTTTATATCCCTGCCTTATTCCCCCCCCCACTCACCCACCCACCCCCTCTTATTGGTACTTTTGACTTGATGCATTCAAAAGTAGGAACTTTTACAGATTCTTTCTTAGTCTTATAAGTCTTATAATTTGAATACTTGGAAAGTTTCATAAATCTGATTTGAATAATAGTATTTAGCTATGAAGAAACATTACTAGCTTTAGGAGAATGGTTATAAAAATTAGATTATTTATATAATCTGCTTTGGAAGGAACCTTATTAAAGTCATGAAGTCCAACCATCCTTGTGACACTTAATACTGTGATACTTTATTCCTATAATACAAATGATCATTACTCAGTTTTCTTTGTTTTTTCTTTTTTTTAAGATTCCATCTACTCATTTGACAGAGAAATAGATCACAGGTAGGCAGAGAGGCAGGCAGAGAGAGAGGGGGAAGCAGGCTCCCCGCCAAGCAGAGCCTGATGTGGGGCTTGATCCCAGGACCCTGAGATCATGACCTGAGCCTAAGGCAGATGCTTTAATCCCCTGAGCCACCCAGATGCCTCCATTACTCAATTTTGTTATCTCCTTTCATAGTTAATGCCTTCTCAGGCAGCAGATATTTTTCAGTGCTTATGATTTCTGTCCTTGAGGAGCTTTCATCCATGGGAGACTGATATATTGACAGTGAATTAATACACAGTGTGGTAAATGCTCCTGTAGATGTTATGCATTGTGCTGTGGGAAGTCAAGGAAGTTATGTAAGGAGTTCTGCTGCAGGTTGAAGGTTTTAAGAAAAGCTAGAGAGAGTTGGACTACAGCAGGAATTTACAAGACAGTTGCAAGGAATGGTATTCTGGATACCACCAGTGTGTGTGTTGTCACAGTAATATTTGGCCTATTGCAGTGGAAGTTAGGAGGTGTGGTGGGGAAGGCCTCCTAGATATTGGAGGCAAGACTAAGATCTTGAGGACATAAAGATTTGAATACTAAACATTTTTTTTTTTAATTTTGAAAGCAGTGTATTTGTGCTCATGTTTTTAAAATAAGTTTAATGTTAATTGTTCTAAAAAAGATGAGAGAGTAGTAGAAGACATAGGTGGAAAGGAGAAGTGTCCTATGGCCACAGGCAAATGACCAAGTTTGTCTGAAAGTTCTTCTTGTGTTGAGATAAAATCAGTATCTTTGAAACTTCAGAACAAATACAATCTCTTAAACCTTGAAGCCTTTGACGTAATTATATGGTAGTACTTATGTTTTAAAAGTGTGATGTTGTAGCTATAAACTAATTCCCTACTAACTGTAGTCTTTTTATTTTTTATTTATTTATTTTTTTTTAGTGTTAACGGGATTTGGTCTTGAATTCAACCTCAAAATGATTGATAGGTTTCTTTTTAAAAAGAAAAGAAGGCTTGCCTTTCTGAAGAGTTAAATTAATGCTTTTCAAATAATACTGTGAAAGACCATCACAGAACATTTCTAATCTATTTTACATCAATCCTTCTGTAAACTATAATGAAATTATCAGATATATAGAATTTGAAAAAGACATTCAGTCCTTCTTAAAACTTTTTATATCAACAGATAAAATTATCCAGTCAAAATCTGTAAAACTTTCTAAACACACTTGATTTCTATACTTGCAGGCTATCCTTGACAGCAGCACCGGTTTAAATACCAGTTTATGCCTTGATCTACAGGTTTATAGAACTCTAAACTAGATTCATGGTGTTCTCTCCCTCTGTACTTTGTTCTTCTGACTCTCTCACCTTTGTTGTGTGTCTTTTTCAAATAAAATTCATTTTAGAATGTTGACTTTATAGTTTTGTTTCTGATTACATGTTCATTATGAACTCAAGTGGCTTAGCCTTAAGACAGAAAAGTATAAAACAATGCATTAAAAATTAGATGTTTATTTCAGATTGGATAGTATCTCATGACACTTACAGAATAGAGCTGCTGTTTTGCCACATTAATTGCTAAGAAAGATTAGGAGGATTTGAAATAAAAATTCTATTTATTTTAGGTACAGTTATTAAAATTGGTGAGGCACTCTTGGAGGAGTAAAAGATGGATCCAGTAAGAATAAGCCTTTGTTTTCATTAGTAAAGTAACACATTAAGTAATCTGTAAAACTTAAGCTGATTACTTGACATAGATCTAATACCAAGATCAGTTAATTGTCCATATCTAATGAAATGAGATATGAGTTTCATTGAAAAAGGAGAGTCCAGTTTTATCACTAGGTACTATTAATTTAAGTCTTGATCAGATTGCAGTCAATTTAGTTAAAGAAGATTTGAGCACCTTGTACTTGTATATAAAAGATTTTCTTTTGAGAGAATTCAGTCTGTGTTGACAGAATTAGTAGTGGAACATTGCTTATGTGTATATCATGCTGCATCCGTTGATTTTCTTTTTCGAAATCCTTTATAATAAACCGGAAATTTTTTCTGTCATATTAACAACAATTATTAGGCAGTTTCATAAGCCTAGTGAGCCATCCTGTTCTGTGTTGCTAGTTTTATTTTTTTAAACTCCAGTTATGAATGATAATTATTCACAGAAATTATATTGTTATTCTGTTGATTTTAAAACATTAACTTTTATGTATAATTGTTAACTTTTGCTTTTAAAGACAGATACAGTTCTCGGTGGGATGGATTTGTTTATTTATTTGTTTGTTTGTTATTAATTCTCATGCCTGGTCAATATCACAGCCTCTGGGTCCAAAAAATTAAAACTGAATCTCAGATTATTGAAATAATTTTTATTTTGTGAATTGTTACTTAGAAAGCAAATAGAAATTATAGCAGATAGACATGTTTTATAAAGGTGTTCATAAGCTTAAGTTTCTTAACATAAGTTTTTTGCTGAATTCAAATACCTATAATGTATTCTACATATAGAGGATTAATCATTTCATATTGAAAATGTTTTTACTAATATGTGAAGAAATTTTTGTATAATTTCATCTTTGTAACTAATAAGATTTATTTCTGACAAGTAACTTGTTCATTTAAATTATGAGATTATGGGATGTTAAGAAACAAGTGAGTATTTGGAAGTATCCTTATATTTGAATATGTATTATATGATCAAGCTGTTGCATCAAAAATGTTTTTAAGGCATTTAAGATTTAAAAGAAGTCACAACTTTAAAAGAAGTCACAGGGCTCCTGGATGGCTCAGTGCGTTAAGCCTCTGCCTTCAGCTCACGTCATGATCTCAGGGTCCTGGGATCGAGTAGGGAGCCCGCTTCCTCCTCTCTCTCTGCTATCTCTCAGCCTACTTGTGATCTCTGTCAAATAAATAAATAAAATCTTAAAAAAAAAAAAGTCACAAGTAGTAAAAGCTAAATGCTTAAGCTTATCTGTTGCAAAATAATTTTTTTCCTGATTATGAAAGCCTTTCATGTTTAATATGGAAACTATTAGACAGTTTTTTTTAAACCATTGTCTTTCCCATTTTGAGGCAGGTGTTACATGTATATGTCGATGCGTATTTTGAGACTGTATATTTTTGTTAGCTGATATATTTTACTGAAGAATATCATATCTCTCTATGCCCATAAAAACTCATGTACATGTTAAAAACAAATTATTTCTTTACTCTGAAAATGTGAAAAACATCTGCACATATTATTAGGATGAATTTATAGAAGTATAATTGATTAGTTGAAAATGTATTACCCAAATTGCCTTTAACAAATATATATTTTATTTATTTATTTATTTGGCAGAGAGAAACACAGCTAGAGAGGGAACACAAGTAGGGGGAGTGAGAGAGGGAGAAGGAGGCTTGGAGCCCGATGGGGGACTCGATCCCAGGACTCCGGGATTATGACCTGAGCCGAAGGCAGATGCTTAACGACTGAGCCACCCAGGTGCCCCCCACAATTGCCTTTTAAAGCTACTATTTGAAATTATAAGCACTCTCAACAGGAAAGGAAAATGCTTGTGTAATGAATCTCCTCCAAAAATTGGGATACCATATTTTTGGGGGGACAAAAGTATACTCTGTTGATTTGCCTATTTGTGGTTAGGGAGGTTAAATCTGTTACTATATATCTGTTTGGACTTTAATATTTACTTTTATATTGCCTGTCATTGCTACCACCCCAGACCAGTATTTTGTATTTTCTGTTAATTTTATCACTTTGAAAAAATACAAATTTATACCTACAGAGAAATTTAAGAGTGGTACAATGGGTCCTGTATACCCCTTACCTAGATTTTCCAGATTTATTAACATTTTGTACATCTTTGTGCACCTGTGTGTTCTCTTCCTATGTTTATATGTGTATATGTAGGTATATTCACTTATGTACATACAGTTCATGCTGATCATTTTCTAATTATGTACTTGTGAATTCGTCTATTTGCTAAGATTTGTTAGCAGTTTCAAAATTAACACTTGTGGCACTTTCACAGTTATACATTGATATGCTCAGAGAAAAAAAAAAATTTGTGAGTCATCTAGTCCTCTTGTTCCCAGCTGAATTCAGTAAGGCAACACCAGTCTCCCCTTTTAGCTCTAATGCTGTGAATAAGTGTTCTTTGCACTGTCTGCTTAGTGCTATGTTTTTTGCAAAGTTGCTTTTTGCTGATGATTTTGGTGTTAAAAATGACCGCAAAACAAATTGCTGTCTAGTGTTTCTAAGCACAAGAACGCTGTGACATGCCTTAGGAAGAAAGCACACTTCAGTCTTCCTTCAGGAAGTGAGGTACGGTGTTGTGGGCTGTGAGATGAATGTTAACGAATTAACGGTATGTATTAAATAAAGTGTCTTTTAAACATAAACACACGTAAACCAGAGTACATACCATTGATTGATGAAAATTTTGTGACCAGAGGCTCAGAGTAGCATAATCCTGTATTTCCCTTGGGAACAGTGGTTTAATATTTGCTAATTAAGTGTTCAGAGGACTTTATAGATCATAACTATCCTGAGTAATGAGAATTGAGTTGATATGTGTGTGTGCACACATGTGTTTGTGTAAAATCATTAATACTTTTACTTGCCGAATCATTTCAGAGTTAAGTTGCAGATGCCCTGACCCTTCATCCCTATGTTAGAGTGCAGTTCCTTAGAACAAGAAAGTGTGTTTACACCATCAGGGTCTCTTTTTTCACATAGCAAATTTAATACTGCTACAATATTACATTCTTTGATAGACATTCTAAACTCAAATTTCTACAATTTTCCATTCATTTAAATTCTTTCTGTCCCAGAAACCAGTTTGGATCACAAACTGGGGATTGAGACAGCAGTGCTTTAAGGCTGCAACACACTGAGCAGTTGCTAGGTTTGGCTGCTGCTGTCTGTCCCTATTCCATGTGAATTAACCCATTCAGTCCTCAGACAGTCCTGTGAGGTAACTTATTCTGATTTTGTCCTTGAGGAAATGGTGGGTAGGGAGGTTAAGAAACCTTCCCTTAACCTGGACAGTGAGTGGCTTGTTCAGGGTTTGAATCCGGGCTGGTTTGAGTGCATGAGTTTGATTATGACATTGTGCGCTTCCTTGGTAGCCTGCCGCTTTTCTTATGTTCCCTCTTCCTAACTGTCTCCATCTAGCAACCAGAGTGATTTTTAAAATAGTCTTAGTCCTGTACTGTATGTTTATGTATTAAGAGTCAGATCTTTACTATGACTAATGGCCCACCATGACCTTGTCCCGTTGCCTTCCGGGCTTCTCTTCTGTTTGCTGCCCCTGTGACTGAGCACCCGTCTTTCTCTTCTGTGAACACGGTAGTGCTCTTATTACAGAGTTTGGTCTTGCCACCCTCTGCCTAGGATACTCTTCCCCTAAAGCTGTGTAACCCCATGCCCATTTAATTTCAGAGTTCATTCAGTTTCACTTTTTCACAGAGACCTTTCATAACCACTCTGCTCAAATATGGCAACCTCTAATGCTCCTTCACTCTTCTTTTATTACTTTGCCTCTGCATTTTTCTTCATATCCATCATCACTCTTGAGATATTTTGTGTTTATTATTATTTATCCCTCCTCCTAGGGGAGTGTATTTGGTGTTCTGTGAGAGGAGAGTGCTGACTGTTCTGTCCTCAGTGGTCGCTGTTAAGTACCTGCCACATAGTTGGTACTCAGGAGCGAAGTGTTGAAGAAAGGGTTTGCCTTTTAATTTTGCTTATAATTATTTTGCATAAGGAAGTTTTCGCTTGGACAGACCAACTATATTTTGTTGTTTCGGTGGGTACTGTCTTTAGGTGAAGTTCAGAGGTTTTTACATTTCCTAGGTATTTGCTCTTTTCTATAATTGCTATGGTTTTATTTAGTCAATTAAATATTACACTCTTTTATAAATTATTTCATTCTATAGTATTAAGTTGGAAATTCCACTCTTCCCCAGTTCTTTTTTTTTCAATTACTTTGCTTTTTAAAACAATTTTAATTAACTTAAGAAATTTTAATTGATTTTGATAATTGCATGGTTTGTGTTTTACAGTATGAAAAAATGTGAAATTTAAATGTTTTGAAATTCTTAATTCAATAGCAGATCTTTATTTTTTAAACTTTCTAAGGAACATTTTTGTCCAATGATTTAGTTTTTAGAGGAATTGACTCCTATGGTATAGGTCAGAATTTGCCCAGTTAATTGTACTTTGTCCAGATATGCTATATTTATTACCAAATGATCTAATAAGAACAGAAGTAATGTTTGTTGTAAAACGATGTGTAGTGTTTCTAAGCCATATTATCTTCATGTTTTGATACCATGCCAAGTTTTTTTTTTTTTTTGTATAGCTCTTTGGAAGGGTGATGCTAAGTTCTGGTTTGCTCAGGACATGTCTAATTATTGATAAATATCTCTTTTCATTTTCAGAGTGTACTGGTTTGAATGACAAATTGCATAGTCACCCTCAGATTTGGGCATTGTTTTTGTGTTCAGTTTTTTCTACAAAACATTAGCATTGGCTGCCTGGGTGGCTCAGTCATTAAGTGTCTGCCTTCGGCTCAGGTCATGATCCCAGAGTCTGGGATTGAGCCCCACATGGGGCTGCCTGCTTGGTGAGAAGCCTGCTCCCTCTCTCACTCACTCCCCCTGCTTGTGTTCCCTCTCTAGCTGTGTTTCTCTCTGTCACATAAAGAAAATCAAATTTGTACTATCCTTCATAAGATTTGTTATGGAATGATAGTGTGGCCTTATAAAGTTTTTGTTAGCCTTTACTAAATCTGTTTCAAAGTGCTTCCCTTAGAATCAGAACTAATTTCTGTATATTTGGAGAAAAATTTACAGAAAAATGTGTGTATCTGAGGATCATTTTGCCCTCTGGTACTTGATGCCTTCCTTGCTTGTTTATAGGATTTGATTCATGTTCTATATTGGTTTGCACTTATCAGCAGCTGTGGTTTTGGGAAAAAAAAAATACATGGGAGACATCTTCAATTCTTTGTATCCGTGATTGGCCATTAACAGATTTGAATAGTTGTGCAGCTCAGTCTGTTCAGATTTCTTAGCACCACTGGCTCAGTCACTGCTTTCCTTATTCTTTGCCCAGACTTCTGCAACCTTCTCTTTACTCTTCTTTTCCCCAGATTATTTGCACAACATCCTTCTTATTTTTCTGAAAAGTTAGTTGTTTTGCTACTAATGTCTTGTTAGTATTTGTATATGTGCATGTGTCTTTTTTAAAAGATTTTATCTATTTATTTGACAGAGAGAAAGAGATCACAGGTAGGCAGAGAGGCAGGCAGAGAGAGTGGAGGAAACAGGCTCCTTGCTGAGCAGAGAGCCTGGTGCAGGTCTGGATCCCAGGACTCTGGGATCATGACCTGAGCTGAAGGCAGAGGCTTTTAACCCACTGAGCCACCCAGGCGCCTGTGCCCGTGTCTTCTATCTACATAGGCTGTATGTCAGGAAATAAAGTTCTTTTCACCCGTTGCCAAACAGTCAAGTGTCCTATTTCCATTACTTGATTTACTTTGAGTTACTCTAAACTTTGATTGTTTTAACTGTCTAGATAATTCATACAATAAATGCAATCTTGCCTGTCAAGTTTTGTAATTCTCTTTGTGTATAGGGTATTTTTCTTTTGTTGATATAACCTAAGGTTTTTGAGGCAGGGTTGTCTTAAGCTTTTGATCATATCGTTTCATATCTTAAAACTCCAGAAGGAACTTGGTTGTTCGAAGCATCTTACATCACAAATGCGATGTTTCGGAAGTTAAGATTTTTTTAAAATGTACTTTTTTTTGCAGGTTATAATTATCAGAAGAAAAAAACGAAGTCACCATGGAGAAACAGTACATGAGTTTATGTTTTGAACATTATATACCTGTAGAAGTAGCTGAAAGAATTAAAAATAAAAAACATTTTATGTATTTGGCATGGTGACAGAAGTCTGTTGACAGGAAGTAGTATTGTTGTCCTGATAGAGACTTTTTTCAAAATGGAATATTGTATTGTACTCAAGGTTGAGGTGCATGTAAATACCCCAGAATGATCTTTTGTGTTCTTTGTCACCACCAGTTTGATGAAACCTACCTAATGGGACCCTTTGTGATTGAGTTCAAGATGCTTGTCATCCCTGACCTCCCACATCCCCGCCTGTGCCCCAGGCTTCTTTAAGTAGAACTGTCTTTAAGGTATACCCAAAAGCATATTGTCATTTTTCATTAAACTAGTCTAAACTAAATTAAAATTGAATAAGAAAACTTGAGTAGCTGCACACTGAAGTGCTCAGTGGCAGTGTGTTTTAGTGGCTGCCCTTGGGGGCAGTGGAACAGATCATTCTCATCATTACACAAAGTTCCAGTGGATCTTTCTGGCTTCGGCAGAGATTGGAGGATAAATAATTTCTGTTTTTAACTTTGTATTTTGAAATAATTTTATATTTATAGAATTCCAAAAATAATTCAAAGAATTACCCTGTACCTTCCGTTTCTTCACCATTTTTTATTTAACATTTACCATGTTAGAGGTCTTGGGCCTCTCTGTTTGTCCACCATTCTTCTCTCCCTCTTTCGCCCTTTCTCTCTCCTTCTCTCCCTTCCTCTTGCAGTTTGTCTTGGAATTTGGAGAATTGCCCAGCCTCTCTTTGCTTTTTGCAGACATTGGGTTTTGGGGGGAAAGTGACTTTTTATGATTAAAAATATTTACCATGATTATAGATGTTTGACAGGTTTATACATTTATCTGTTAGAATATATAAACCAGATTCTAAGAGTGCTCATTTTGGTTTTTTGGGGGGTCTTTTCCATTACCACTGATGTAAGATGTATTTAGCTGTATTTATTCAGACACTGGTCTTGGTGCCTTTTCCCTTGTTCAATTTTAAATTCATGAGAAGTATTAAAAATAATTCAGGAATGTGATGACCAGTCTCTTAACTTTTATCCATATTCACCTAAATACATGATTTATTTTGGACCCATTTGCACTATGTAGATAGGCCAGTGATAAGTGAAATCTAGTCTGGATACAGCAGGTGAGTTTTATTGGTATTAAAGCTGACTCATCATTTTTGAGGAATGATGGAATGATTGGTTCTTCTGTGATGGAAAGATTAGATGAAAAAGAAAAACACTTCACTGAGCTGGCAGAGATGACTAGGAACCGTTGTGACATTAAGTGTGGGGCTTGATGAAGAAGTGAAGCAGTAGTAGCGGTATCACCAGGCTGCAGTGTGTGGCCTGCTTCAGCAGCAGCAGCAGCGTACATTTTAATTAAACCTGATGCAGCAGGTAATACAGTGAAGTCCATTATCTCCTTTGTACAATGTTATTTTCCCTAATGATGTCAGTTCCATCTTCTTACCCCCATGTGTGTTTATGCTTTTGGCCACCTAGATTATTCTTCCACCTTTCAAAATTTATTTAATAATTTAGAAGTATTTTGATTCCCTATTTTGGGCCAGATAAAAAATGGAGAGTTTTCCTGTGTTCCCAGGGAGCCTAACGTAGAGAGGAAGACCAAAAATAAACAGCCACCTATAAATGAACTAGATGATTTTAGGTAGTGTAAGTGCCATGAAGAGAGTAACATCAGGTGACACAGTAAGTGTGATCAGGGTAGAGTGTTTTCAGTGAGGGTGTGTGAAACCTTTCATCATGGCATCTAACCTACGACAAAAGGGGCTGACATGGGAAGGCCTGAAGACAGAATGTTTCTGGATAAAATGAGAGTGCTGTGCAAAGGCACTCATAGTGGAATGTGATTACACTGAGGAATGGCAAGGCCAGGCTGGGGGTGAGGGTGAGAGGAGGTGAGGTTGCACAGAGGTGGTATGTGTCCAGACCTTTCCAAGTAGACATGGGAAGAAGTTGGGATTTTATTGGAAGAGCAGTTGGAAGTCATTAGATGATTTTAAGCAGAGTGTCATGATCTGATATATTTTTTAAAAGAATAGTCTCAAAGCAGTTAGAGAATGGTTGTGAAGCTTATAAATGTGTAGGAAGGTGGGAATTCGACAGTAAGCTTGAAATTGTTGAGGTGGGAGACAGCGGTGGATTGGACTCGGAACTTTTTTCCAGGTACATTTTAATTCATCACTGTCAGCACTTCAGTCTTCCCTAAACTTCCCTTCATGAACTTCCACAGTACTTGTTCTCTAAAGATATGATGTAGTATTTATTTTTACATTCCTGTTTCCTTACCTAGGCTGCATTCTCCAAAAGCAGCAATTTATTTATATTTCTGATTGCCTCAGTGAAGTGTGGACATAATTGTGCCCATTTAAAAATTATATTCTTCTTACACAGAATTTTAATCATAACTTTCTTGAATTTTCCAAAGTATAGAAGTTCACACAGATAACACAGAAGACTCACTTGAAAATTTTTTAAAATATAAATGACATATGACTTAAATTACATGAAAGAGGGAAAAAAAGAAAAGAAAAAGAAAGCCAGCAAGCACTTTATAAGTTAGTTGAGTGGACTTGAGGTTAAGAAATGAAACTGAAATTTAAAACATAAAAGTAACATTAATTGCCAGGGTAGAAATAGTACGTTAAGTGCATTTTGAAAGAGTATCAGTGGCCTTTATAGGTTTTCAGGTCACACCCACAAACATAAGTAACAATTTTTGATCTTCCTAAAGTGCAGATGTTTTTATCTACTCCCCTCCACTATAATACATGATTCTTCTCCACATTACTGCCTATAGCTTATAATGTAAACCCATAATGAAAGACAAAGAGTTTCTCAATCAAATGGTTGGAATATTTATTACTGTTACTTGTAATATTTTATATTTTGATACTAGGTGTCATGTAATAGAAAATATTAAATTGTGTATTTTAAGAAGTTTAAAGCAAGTTACTTGACAAGTTTTGAAGTGATCCTCAATAGACAGTGTGAATTAGGATGTGTTCTTTCCTTTGGTCACTTACCATGTCTCCCCACCAAGCACAAACACATACACATGAACTGGGTTTTACCAAGAGAGATTTATTCCAAGGATGTGTTTTAAATGTTTTTGACATTAAAAAAAATAAAAACAGAGAAACGAAGGCATTTGAGACAGAAATGTTTTTTAGACAATAGTTGTTTAATGAGCTGCTTGTATATACAGGAGAAGAGAATGGGCCTGATTGCTCACAATCTGATGTTTGAAAAAGTATTTTTCCGGATCTTCTACATTTGCATATCTAATTGCCATGTAATCAAAACTAAGTGAACTGTAGCTGCTTGAAATTCTGAAATGAAAAGCAATCATCTGTCCAGAGAGGAGGGGGATCCCCCTTACATGCAAGCTAGTCTGAATATTAGCATTATAGTCTTCTTGTGTTTAATTATAGGTGTCTGACTGAGCAGTAAATGTATGCTTGTATAATAAAGAAGTGAATATGACTCTGAAACACCAGCTTGGCTTTTTGGTAACAGAGCATTGGCTTTGAGAGAAGTTAGTATTCATTGTGTATTTTGGCGATAAGGGATTGTGCCATAATGGCTGTTAATTACCCGCTTTGTTTGATATGGAAAGTAGTTCCACATTTTCCTTCTTACCAGTGGCAGCACTCAATTACAGTGTGTATTAAGCAACTATAATGCCCTTCTTTAATCTGTTGGGAAGACAGGAGATAAAAGTAACACTACTTTTTCCAGCTGTTTGTTGGCAGCTTTGTTTTGGGGTAAATCCTTTGAAAATAGAAAGTTGTTTACCCCAATGTGTGCCCTTCATACATCCATAGACTTTAACATTGTATTTTATTGTTTTTGCTACCTCATAAAAGAGAGAGAGATTATATTCTTAGTATTCTTAAATGTCATTTGGAAGTTTGGTAGCTACTGACTACCAGAGAATTTCAGACTACTTAAAGCTCCTTTTATGTTTTAACTCATTTGAACTTCTAAATTTCAACACAGATTTAAAACTCTTTCTCTCTCTTTCTCTCTTTTTTTAAGTTTTCTTTTTGTCAAATAAGTAAATTACTTGTTAGTTTGTTTGGTATTACTTAACCTTCCTAACTTGGGTGTTGAATCTGTGTAATTTGAATATAATTAATAATCACTATGGTCTGCTTAGAGAGATTGCAGGTAATATACGTAAAGGGTGTAAAAGCATACACACATCCTGTATGCTTTTTGACGCTGCTCAGTGCCATTCTTCTAATGTTGTTTGTCTCTGCAATATTTTTCTTTAAAAAAAGTATTTATAAATATGTTGTAGTAAATTGCCAACGTGCATGTTTTCCTGTGCTCTGTCTGCTGTCATGCACTCTCAGCCAGTGAGTGCCAGTGTCGGGGATGACACGTTGCTCAGGCCACAGAACGCAGCACACGGCAACACTGTCAGCCCCTTGAGTGTTGGATGCAGTTTGCTCTGCTCTGATCTCTCTGCCATTTGTTTTTTGTCCTTGAAATTGGTTTTGACCTACAGTGGCTGATCAAAGATGTGCAAGTTATAGTTTTGGTTAGTTTACTGAATGAGAAAATAAGACCTTTAATCAGAGTTTTGGGTATTTCCAAGATAAAAAACTAACAGAAGCTAAGGGTCAGCAGGGATAAGTATGTGGTCTAGGAGAATTGAATTCACCAAAGATAGCTGGAAGCAATAGGATTTGGAAAAACTGAATCATTAACACTAGTCAAAATGGGAGAGGTAAAATATATTTACAGTGTTTTAATAAATGTGGTGTATAAATCAAATTTAAAAGCAATGAATGTACTGTGCTATCACAGCCTATGTAGAATTTAGGGTTCAGAGAAGATATGTTTGTGTGTGTACACATGTATACATGTATATACATCTGTGCATATGTGTATTATATATGTGTAAATATTTATTGTGTATATATGTATGTATATGTGTGTGTGAATAACTTGAACATCTAAGCTCCTAAAATTTTATTTTAAAGATCTTTTATTTTTATTTATGAGAGAGAGAAAGCGTATACTTGGGAAGGAAAGGGAGAAGCAGACACTCCACCAAGCAGGGAGCCCAACTTGGGACTGGATCCCAGGACCCTGAAATCATGATCTGGGCCAAAGGCAGCTGCTCCACTTACTGAGCCACCCAGATGCCCCTAAGCTCATAAAATCTTAAGGAAAAAAAATTTAATCATTCCATAAATTTTAATCCATCCATAAGTAAAAAAATATTTATATTTACTGTATGGAAGTGGGGTAGATTATTGATATATAACAATTTCTTAAGTTTGACTTTGGAACTATGTAGTTAGTTAAATAGGGATAATTTAGTAAAATACTAAGCTTCGAATTTTTTTGGAGGCAGTTGGCAAATACTTCTATAACTTACTAAACTTACATATTTAAATCTAATTTAAACTTCATGAAGAGAGAGCAGGTTCAGTCTGGGCCTGACCAACAGTATGAATGATAAAGAGTTAGGATTGGACACTACAAAATATTAAGACTTGACGAAACTGTAACTGATTTCTTTAAGAATTCTTGAAATTTTGGCCTTCTTACAGTTTTTGTGCTTAAAAAGAACTCCACTGTATTTTGAATCCAGTAGAAAAATAATTACTCTATTTAGGGCGAGCTTGAAATTTATATTGTCATTGTTATTTTAAATGTAACATACATTAATTTACTGATTTTTCCCTTCTCTTTTAAAAAGCTTAGTACTGGGCGCCGGGGTGGCTCAGTTGGTTAAGCGACTGCCTTCAGCTCAGGTCATGATCCTGGAGACCAGGGATCGAGCCCTACATCAGGCTTTCTCCTAGGCAGGAAGCCTGTTTCTCCCTCTCTCACTCCCTCTGCTTGTGTTCCCTCTCTAGCTGTGTTTCTCTCTGTCAAATAAATAAATAAAATCTTAAAAAAAAAATAAAAAATAAAAAGCTTAGTACTTCTGAATCCAAACACGTACTCTAAAGCTTCATTTGGAAAACACTGCTCATTTCTCTCCACCCTCTGAAAATTCTTTTGCCTAATTATTTGAGAAAAAAGTTTTGCATTTTATAAATTTCATTGAGATAAAGTTATCATAGATATGTCACTTGTGAAGTTTTCCCAATTTAAGTGACATTTTTATTGTGGCAGAATTAATATTCTTGAAGTGTTATTTTATAAAATAACTAAGGTATCAATTGGTAAAATCTGAGTAATTGAGAGTATTATGGTTAAAAAGCATGCCTAAATTTTGTGAAGGACATCTGTAGCCACAGGAAATATCATTGTACAAATGAGGAAGGTACCCTTTTAAATCACATGGTTTGTGATCTCTACAAAAGTTCCCAAGTGCCAAGTCTATGTTTTGGATCCTATTTGGATTTTTCAAGTACTTTTCTAAGTCTTTAACAATATATTCAAATGAAGTTAGTTGTTTTGTACTCCGTCAGTCCTGTACTGATATGTTATCTCCATTCAGTCATCTAATACATTTTGTGTTTGATTATAGAATGTTTCTCAGAGTGTGAATTTTGTCTTAATCATCCTTGGAACATGTGTAGTGCCTTTGCCATATCACAGATACTCAGGAATGCTTCATATTTTCCTTAGTGTCTTGTATTCAAGTTATTAACTGGAGCTATTCATCTCTACTGTTGAATTAATTTTCTATTATCATATAATTTTAGTTCTTCAGTACTGTGTTTTAAGATTTATATTGTACAGTACTAGTGTTGGCTAATGTGTGTGAATTCTAGTTCTGTGAACTAGAAACACACAGCTGTAAGCAAGGACTAAAATGGAAGACTCACTCAGTTCTGGGATAATTAAGGGCTAGATGGACAGGAAATTGACTCTGAGCATGAGTAATGGGAATTGGAGCCAATTTCACAGAAGTAAACTGGGCTTTGGAGTGGACTGTGTCACGTGTGAATAGAGGCTAAATGCTGTGACTGCCAACTAGGAAATGTTTCTAGTGGCAGGAGGAAGGAGAGAGTTATATAACTATAACCAGGCCAAGCTGTCTGCTGTTTTTGAATACTGGATTATCGCCATCCCTCTGGAAGAAAGGAAGCTTTGAAGTAAAAACTTGAGGTCTTCTGCTTCCAGTAATGAATGAATAAACTCCTGTCAGACTGACTCACCTGCAGAAAGCTGCTCTGCAGAAGGCTATCCTTTGTATTATACAAACCTACTCCAAAGCACTGGGGAATGAATACAAGCAGAATTTACATGAGGGAAGGAAAAGAGGAGAAGAAATCCCAAAATTCTTGCTGACCCTGGAATCACATACATGTAGAGCAGACTTACAGGATCTCAGCTAAAAGTCTGAACTAAGACCAGAGCTGGAACCCAAGAAATGAAGCTTGTAGTTCTGAATTGAATCAAGATAATTGGAATTCCATAACTGAAGATATTTGAAATAACTGAAGAAATGATGGCAGAGGATGTCACAAACTTGTTGAAAGATGTAAATCTACAAATTCTTCAAGATGCTTATCATATAACATGATTGAACATGAAGGAAGCCACACTGTCGCACACTAGAGCAAAACTGTTGGAAACCTTAAAACAACAAGAGAAAAATTACATATTACATATAGAGGAGCAATGATACAGTTGATGGCTGATTTCTCAGAAAGTAGGGAGGCCAGAAAAGAGTAAAATATCTTTTAAATGCTGAAAGAAAAATACTGTATAAATTCTGTAACCATTGAAAATATCTTCAACCAACATCAGTATAAATTCTGTAACCGTTGAAAATATCTTCAACTGAAGATGAAATAAATCCATTTGATATAAAAGATAACTAAGAATAAAACCTGCATAGTGGAAAAGCCAAAGAGGAATTTTCAGACTTAAGAACAATGAGAGCAGAAAGTAAGTTATTTAGAAAGTTGGTTATTTAGAAATGAACACCAATAATGGTAAATCCCTGGGTAAATAGAAAAGACTTTTTTTTTGTGGGAAGGAATGGGTCTTTTTTCTTTTAGTTTCTTTATAATACACATAACTGTTGAAAGAGAAAAAAATAGCATTGTCATGTGGAATTTTAAACTTTCGTATGTGTAATCATGGACCTCATGGTTACAAATTTCGACATACTGTGAGGAGTTGTAAAATGTTAATGATAAGTGGACCTTTGAAAGTTTAAAGATTTATATTGTAGCCCTCAGAGCAGCCACTGAAAACAATGCAAAGGAGGATGAAGAAAACTAAAGTGAATTGTAGAAATATATTGAAATAGTATATTTTTAAAAGTTGGGAATGGAAGCAGAGAAACTAAAACAGGCTACAAATAGAAAGCAAATACTAAAGTTGGTAGATGATCCAAACTTAATTTTATCAATAAATGAAGAAACACCTATATGAAAAGGCAGAGGTTTCCAAAATGGATTAAAAAAACTAAGGTACAGCCATAGACTTTGTAGTATGTAGCTATTCTAAACTATATAGCTTCTAGAAGAAAAATGTTGAATAGTAAGATAGAAGTAGGTTGAAAGTAAATAGGTGGAAAAAGATAACAACAGCAAGAGGGTACCTGGGTGGCTCACTTGGGTGTCTGACTCCTGGATGCATGTGGGTCCTGATCTCATGGCTCCTAGGATTGAGCCCCACGTCAGGTTCCCTGCTCAGTGGAAATCTGCTTGGACATTGTCTTTCTCTGCTCCTTTCCCTGCTCTTGCACACGTGTGTGTGTGTGTGTGTGTGTGCGCGTGCGTGCGCATGCATGTGCGTGTACTCTCTGTCTCAAATAAATCTTTTAAAAAAAGATACAGCAAGAAAACCGTAAGCAGAAGGTTGGAGTGACTATTCTAGAGAAAAAAACTATTAGGTAAAGGGGACATTTCATAATGATAAGTTATTTTATCAGTAAGATCTAAAAGTAATCATAAACGGTAATATTGCTTATTCACTTAGTACAGTGCCACTTACTGTATGAAACAAGAATTGACTAAAAGGCAGAAATAATTCCACGGGGATCAGATTGAAATTTTTCACCAGTTGACACAATGAGACCCAAAATCATTTAAGACTCAGGGGATCTGAGCATTATTATTAGCCACCTTGATCTTAATGATGTTTATAAAACATTACAGCTGAGAACTGAGTGAACATGATGCATTCATTAGTATAAAATATTTGCTAGATCACAAGGTAGAAAGATTGAAATCATGCAGAGGATGAGCTCTGCCTGAAATGGAATTACCCCAAATATTTGGAAATTGAACAATATACTTCTGTGTGGCCCATTGCACAAGAGGTTTCACAAGAAAGATTAGAAGGTATTTTTAACTAAATGGCAACGAATATAGACATTAAATTTGTGAGAAGAAGCTAAAGCAGTGTTTATAGGAAATTTATAAATAATAGTATTTTTAAAAACCTCAGTTATCTAATTCTTTTCCTAACAGGGAATAGGGAACATCATTATGGATCCTACAGACATTAAGGAACTTCTAAGGGAATATTCTAAGCAACTGTAAACCAATAAATTTGACAACTTAGGTGCAAAGTCTTTGAAAAATACAGTATTACCAAGAAGTAACAGAAAACTTGAATAGCCTATAATGATTCAAGAAGCTGAATTTGTAGTAAAAATTGCTACCGCACAAAGAAAAGGTGAAGCCTAGGTGGCTGCACTAATGAATTTTGTCAAACTTTAAGAAAGCATGTGAATGTACTATGAGTCTTTCATAAGAGGTATGGGAAGGGAATACTTTTTTTTACTTCATTTACCATAACTTGGTATATTACCAACATTGCTATGATCCCATCAGAAAAAGAAAATAAGGGTCAGTTTTCCTCATAGATGCAGAAATTGTTCATAAAATTTTAGCAGATTTAATCCAGTGAGAATGATGCTACATCACTGCCAAATGGGATATATCTTGGCAATGCAAGGATGGTTTAACATCTAGGAATTAATTAGCACAAATCATCATATCAATAGAATAAAGTTTAAAAACTATATGATTATTTCAGTAGACACATAAAGATGTATTGGACAAAATTTTATGATAAAATCTTCTAGCAAACTTAAACTTAAGGGAACGTTCTCAATTTGATAAAGGCCACCTGTGAAAATCCCTATAGCAACGTCATATTCTGCAGTGACAGACTCACTGCATTTCTCCCAAGATCATGAACAAGCCAGTGGTGTTTGCTTTCACCTAGATTTTCTACTCCAGTTGTGCTAAACTTCTTAGCAAGTGCAATAAAACAAACAAGGAATAAAAATGGCATTCATATCAGAAAGGAAGAAGTAAGTAATACTATTACCAGACTTCCTGATTGCTTATGTAGATAATTCTGAGTTATGTACAAGGTCAGTCCAACAAGAAGAAATCATGGTCTTAAAATTGTATATATCAAATACCATATGTTGAAAATACATATAAAATAAAACTTAACCAGAACTAAAAGAATTCTTATCCATAGTCATAATTTTTTTTTTTTTTTAAGATTTTATTTTTTTGACAGAGAGAAGAGAAACATAGCCAGAGAGGGAACACAAGCAGGGGGAGTGAGAGAGGGAGAAGCAGGCTTCCACTGAGCAGGGAGCCCGATGTGGGGCTCGAACCCCGGTCTCCGGGATCATGACCTGAGCCGAAGGCAGTCGCTTAACCAACTGAGCCGCCCAGGCGCCCCCCACAGTCATAATTTTAATATAACTCAAAATAACTGATAAACAAGCAGACCAAGTTAAGAATGTAGAGGATCTGAATAACACAACTAGCAGATTTGACTTAGTTAACAACAACAAAAAGAATTTTGTACCCAACTCTGGCGTAGTTCATTTTTTTTAAGTGTATGTGGAACATTTTGCTGAATTGTGTGCTGGCTAATAAAGCTTCAGCAAAGTTCAGAAAACTGAAATAATCATTTTGTTTTTTTTAATCACCTAGAATTGAGCTGGAAATCACCTAGAAATTAAAAGTTAAGCATTGGCAGTAAATGAGTTACATTTTAACTTAGGGATCTAGAAATAACAATAAAGTAGATCAAAGCAAAGGAAAAAAAAGTAAAGCAAAGAGCAAAATTTAATAAATGGTAAAGTTGCTGAATGTTGATGATTCACCAAAGTAAAAGTTGTTTCTTTGAAAATTCAGAAAATAAATAAATAAGGATAAAACTGAAAAAAAAGGGCAGAACTAATTTGATGTCACTAAATGCAGCACTGTAATGTACCACTGAGGTGAAGAAAGCAACCAAATAAATTGACAAAGTTTGTTATTTATATAGAGGCTTACTTATTCTGTCTTTTCATTGTATGCTGTGATATATGTTAAAAGGAAAATATAAGTGGGGCGCCTGGGTGGCTTAATTGGTTAAGCGACTGCCTTCAGCTCAGGGCATGATCCCAGAGACCGGGATCGATCCCCACATTGGGCTCCCTGCTCGGCAGGAAGCCTGTTTCTCCCTCTCTCACTCGTGTTCCCTCTCTACCTGTGTTTCTCTCTGGCAAATAAATTAAAAAAAAAAAAAAAAAAACACCTATAAAAGGAAAATATAAGTGAAATCAATTAGTTTTTAAGAATCCAGACAGTTGTATCATCCTTTTACTCAATTATCTTTTTCTTGCCATATATAATCTAACCAGGAATGTTGGTTATGTAGTATTTTTTAAAGGAGTACTTTATTCTTCCCTAGTTTTTTCCCCAAACCATTGCAAGTTTAATACACACTGTTGTTAAGAAAAAGCAAAGGGTCTGAAATTTTAACCTGCTTGTAAACTAACAGGGTAACTTACCACCACAGTTTTAAGGATGCTGGTGGAAGACCTGAAACGTGTGGATCAGAGAGCAGTATACACGTGTCAGCTAGGAACTAGGGCTCAGGGAATCAGTGCAGATGTGCTGGGACTCTGTGTTCAGTGGACTACATTGCTGTAGAGGAACGAGGGCCAAGGTCCCAGCACTTACAAGAGGCAGACAATAGTTTCCTACCTCAGGGAAGGAAGCAGTAAGATGTGGTCTCCGTGAGCTTAGTTGCCTGTGTGGCTGACTGCAGAAACTGCTCAGAAGAGATAGATGAGCCTTGCATTCTGGCACACCTGTGGCAGCATGCAGGGATGCTCAGGGCTTGTTGCAGACTGCCAGTCCCAACAGTAGTTAGGCAGGGACAGCTGTGTACGCCTGCTGCCTAGCAGTTACAGTTTAATAAGACATTTCAAGTTCAAAGATGTTAAGAATGGAAAGGAAGACCAGGTAATTACTGGAGATATAAAATGCAATGAACAATTTCATAGTTATAAATTTGAAAGTATATAACTTAAATTCCATATATTACAGATATTTGTTTCTGAATCAGTTTTTATAGCCAATAAAATCTAACAAGAAATGCTTTTTTTTTTTTAAATTAGGGAATAATATTTTTTTAAATTAGGGAATAATAAGACTTTGTGTGGAACTGAATTAAGAATTTTTGAGATAGTAAAACTGATCATTGAGATAGTTCTAAAAGGAACATATAGAACAAAATGGAGGGCCTTGAGTGCATTTAATTCCTGTCATTTGATTAATTGTTTATATTCCTGAGGGACAGCAGGTAGGCCAGTGGAATTAGACTAAGAGCTATTTTTAATATAATGTGTGTATGTATATTATAGAAAGAAGGGGTAGCCACAAAGGAAGAGCAAATGAAATAGGGGAGGGATGACTACTCAATAAATGATGTTAAGATAATTGGGTTTGCATGTTGCAAAAAGTTTCAAATAAATTAAACATCTAAAAGTGAAGAGAAAAAACTTAACCATTGGAAGAAATTGTAGGAGAGTATATTGTGACTTCAGAGTAAGGAAGGATTGCTGACTAGAAAACTCATAAAGGACGGGCTACATTGAAAAAATAATTTTGTTATGGGAAAGACACTGTAAACTCTTAGAAGACAAGCCACATGAAACATTTGTATTTAGAATATATAAAGAATTCATTTAAAAACAAAAACCATAGATCCATTAGAATAAATACATGAAAAAGGGCTTTACTTTATTAATACACAGGGGAATTAATACTCAGGAAATAATACACATTATAATGACAGCAATGTACTACTTGATACCCATTGAATTGTCAAAATAAATACACTGCCTAGGTCTAAAATGTGGAGGAATGCAACTCCCATGCAGTGAAGTCGAGAGTGTAAATTGACACAGCAACCTTAAAGAACAGTTTGGCTGTGTCTGTTAATTTTGGTTGTTTTGGTTTGGTCTGGTTTTTTGTTTTTAATTAAAGACCTTGTCTGTGGGAATTGCATTGTTCCTTAAGAAAACTCTTACATATATCTGGAAGATAGATATGAAGATGTTCACCGCAGCATTGTTTATAATAAACTATTGGGAACACATAAATGACCATGATAGGGAGATAGAAATTGTGGTCTCCATGCAGTAGAGTTTTATGTGGTAATAAAAAGGAATACATTTGATCAGTTACACTTGATTCAGTAGATACTCAGTCTTTTTTTTTTTTTTTTTTAAGACTTTATTTATTTGACAGACAGAAACACAGCTAGAGAGGAACACAAGCAGGGGGAGTGAGAGAGGGAGAAGCAGGCTTCGGAAGCCTGATGTGGGGCTTGAACCTGGGAATCCAGGATCATGACCTGAGCCGAAGGCAGACAATTAACAACTGAGTCACCCAGGCGCCCCATTTGAATATTTAAGGAAGAGAGTGTTTTATACTTTACTGGGAGGAAGGCCTTTATTTTGGTTATTGATATTAGAGGATATTTTGGTAAGCAAGGGATATAAATTTAAGTGTTATTAACTATTAAATTTATGTAGTAGATAAATTATTTGCAGTTTATGAGCTGTAGAGTTTAAGAATTAAAGGTTCTATTTATTGTGTAATAGTTTCTACTAACTGCTTAAAATCAGTTCTTTCAGCATGGAACAATTAGAATAAAATGCTCTGTTTTTCAAAGAAAATCAAATTAATTTGATTTATAAGTTCTCCCCGTCCCCCAATAGAATGTCAGTTTTGTATTTTAGAAAGAAGATCTGGCATGGTGAACCTAGGAAGCCACAATTCAGCTGTTTACAGCTCTCCCAAATGTAGTAGGCGTTCACAGAGGCTTGCATTTTTTTTTTTTGAAAGATTTTATTGGTTTATGTCTATATGTATGTATGTGTTTGAGAGACCAAGAGAGAGCATGAAGCTGTGAGTGGGAGGAAGGGCAGAGGGAGAGAGCTAATCTCAAACAGACTGTACCTTGATCGCAGAGCCTGACATTGGGCTTGATCTCATGACCCTGAGATCTTGACCTGAGCTGAAATCAAGAGTTGGATGCTTAACTGACTGAGCCACCCGGGCACTCCCAGGGCTTGCATTTATTATGGCTGAATGAATTTACTTGTTTAGTGTTCTTTACCCTTTCTTTAAAGAGTAGCATGGAAATAGTCTCTAGGCCTTGTTTACTCTGAGGATAGAGAGCTGAACTAGAGTTCGTATATGGAGTTATATTTATTGAACATGGTATTTTCTTGTCCCTTTCACTAAATAAACATCTGAGTATGAAGAATATCCTAAGAAATATGGGGCATGAATCCTAATCTTTTTTTTTTTTTTTAAAGATTTTATTTATTTGACAGAGAGAAACACAGTCAGAGAGGGGACACAAGCAGGGGGAGGGAGAGAGGGAGAAGCAGGCTTCCTGCGGAGCAGGGAGCCGGATGTGGGACTCGATCCCGAGTCTCCGGGACCATGACCTGAGCCTAAGGCAGTCGCTTAACCAACTGAGCCACCCAGGCACCCCATGAATCCTAATCTTAAGTGGAATTTTAACCCGTATTAGAAATGAAGAGATGAGATCTATATACATATAGGTTCGCCTTATAAAAATCTGTCATAGTTAAGAATCGGATGACTTAAGAAATTCAAGGTGGAAGAGCTTGCTATTCAGACAGCTTGTTAAAAACGGGTCTCTGAGATACTTTCACATTTCATGTGGACATGGAAAAAGTTTGAGTAATGATGCTTCCAGTTTGGCATAGTGGAGAGGACATGAGAAGAAAAATCAGATTTGTGTTTTTATTCTGCATCTTTTACTTACTGGTTGAAGAAGGATTTGTGACAAGTTACTTTCTCTGACCAAATCTCCTCTGTAAAATAAAGTTGATGATATCTGTCATTCAGGATTAGTAATAGGAAAGGATTATCTTTAGTGTTTTTTTATATTGATTGTTTTATAATATAGGCAGTTGATAAATCTTTAGGTCTGTATGGTCATTTCAAAGTGATGTTTTCTACTATTAACATTATTTAAATTGAACCTCATTCTCAAAATTAACCACAGTAATTATTAATGGTAGCTTAATTCATAAGCATTACAGTGATTTCATATGGTTGTTATAAAGCTTGTTTTATACCTGAGAAAATGTTTCCATTGCTTTCATATTTTGATTAGATGGGGAATAGCATCTGTTACATCTGTTCCTTAATTAGCTGAGAGGAAATGGAGCAAAGTTATTCAGAAAGAGTGGACTTGGGTCCACTAAGCAAATCTTGTTGTACGTAAGAGAAGTCTTTCATCACTGGTGGATAAGTGGTGCACCATTCCTTGGTCACTGAAAATATTTCCTTGGTTACTGATGAAACATTTTAAAGCTGTAATTAAGACTTTGAAGCAAATAATAGCTTTGTGATTATATAGCGCTAGTGATGTCAGTGGATAATAGGGAGGGGAATTTAAGAATTGGACTTTAGTTCCATGTCTCTGAAACTTGAGCGCGCTCGAGTTTTTAATAAAGAAAACCAAAACATGGATTCTCCGAACTTTTTTTTTTTTATTCAGTTCAGAGATCATGCCTTTCTTTGGTGAGGTAGGTGAATTCTCAGGGAATTCAAGTAGAGTGTAAAAATAACAAAGGAACATAAAACATTTTAACTTGAACATTAATTATTATAACATTGGGTAATGTATAAAATATATGAAAGTGACTGTTTCTGTTAGACTGTTAGAACAGTAAAGAATTGTGAGTGTAACAGGCCAGGTTTACTTAGTAAATAGCTCAGGAATTTTTTTCAACAGTTTTTAGAGAAATTATGTGTGTTTCAATAGGCTGTATAGCTAACTCACAAAGGTTTAGTTAGTAAATAGCTCAGGAATTTTTTTCAACAGTTTTTAGAGAAATTATGTGTGTTTCAATAGGCTGTATAACTAGCTCACGAAGAAGGCGTTCTGACAGCTGTTTTTACCTATTAAAATGCCTCAAGAGTGGCATTTAATGAACAAAAGATAACAAACCCTGTTTTACTCTGTTTTTGCTTGACCACCACCTGTTTGATGCAGGTGTTTTCAGGTGCTGTTAGTTGTTATGTTTCCATTTCATGTGTGTTCAGACTGTTGAAACCATTGTTGAAGAATAATTTTTTAAAGATGTTTTCAATTTATTCATATCTTTGAATGTACATGTCAGTCTTACTCTGGATTAGTCATTTTTCACAAGTACCCACAGGAAATGAAAATAATTCAGTATCTTTAAGGGAAAAGGAAAATTGCATTACTACATTAACTGTATCACTTTTATGGTTATATTTTGCTGATCAAATTATCCTGAAGGTTTATTAGAAAGGTAACATTTTGGGGCACCTGGGTGGTTCAGTGGTTAAGCCTCTGCCTTCAGCTCAGGTCATGATCCTGGAGTCCTGGGATCGAGCCCCACATCGGGCTCCCTGCTCGGCGGGAAGCCTGCTTCTCCCTTTCTCACTCCCGCTGCTTGTGTTCCCTCTCTAGCTGTGTTTCTCTCTGTCAAATAAATAAAATCTTAAAAAAAAAAATAGAAAGGTAACATTTTTTATAGCTATATTTTGTTAGCCACATTTTAATAAAAGATTAGAAGAAAAGTCTTGGATTTTATAGGTTTTGGATGATAGAGGCAGTATAATAGGAGAAATGTAGACCTGGAGAGCCCTGAATTCACTTAGTTCTTACAATGAAAAGTAAAGTTATCCTTGCTTTTTATCCTCTGAAAAGTATAGATAGGTGATAACTTCAGTATTTTAATACTTCAGCATTATTCCGAAAAGAACTCAGCTCCTAATACATTGACCATTAGGACAACTTAGTATTATACTTTTAATCACCATCGGACATTGTATCATCTATTAACCAGATATAAGAGGTATGTTCTTCATGGTCTTGATACCTGCTACCACCTGGCTGTACATTAGAACCATCTGTGGAGCTTTTCAAAATACAGATGCTTCTGACTGATTGCTTTGATAATCTTTGCGGTGTGTTATGGATACCTATCTATATTTTTTTCAGTTGGAATCAGAAGGACAATTTTGAGATAAATAAACCAAATAATCATCAATGTTACAAATATTTTAGATAAGAAACACAGAGGGGTGGATGGGTGGCTCAGTTCGTTAAGCATCTGCCTTTTGCTTGGGTCATGATCGCAGGGTTCTGGGGTCAAGCCCCACATCAGGCTTTCTGCTCAGTGGGGAGTCTCTCTCTCTCTCAAATAAATAATCTTAAAGAAAGAAAACAGAAACAGACTATTAATGTTACATTGGTTTGACCAGCTTTCATCATTCTAATCCTAATTGTCAAAATTTCCAAGGTTGAAGGTTCCTGTCTTGAAAAGAATTAAAATATCCCAGGTAACTGGGGGTGGGCACCTGCATTTTTTAATGTAGAGGAATCATTGATTGCTATTTCATTCAATTTAATATTATTATTATTTAAAAATTTTATTTATTTATTTGACCGAGAGAGAGATCACAGGTAGGCAGAGAGGCAGACAGAGAGGAGGAAGCAAACTCCCTGCTGAGGAGAGAGCCCAGTGTGGGCTTCGATCCCAGAACCCTGAGATCATGACCTTAGCCAAAGGTAGAGGCTTAACCCTCTGAGCCACCCAGGTGCTGCCCCTATTTTTTTTATTTTTTATACTGTGGCTTTGATTTTGGGGTTTCTTTATAGAGGTACTAGGACTTCCTTGATTGTTGGTTATGTTAACGTAATAACAGGCAGTGGAATTCATATTACCTAGCTATAATCCTCTTTTAAGGAAAATCTAGGAAGGGAGTAGGGATATTAGGAGGTACATAGTAAAAGTATTAGATACTGTGACTGTAGTTACTGTCTTGAACATCCTGTCTTTCATTTAATCCTTCCAACCTTGTGACCTTTACAAATAAGGAAATAAAATTTCAGGAGATAAGTTATTTCACCAAACAACCTAGATCAGTCAAGTTTAGTATGCACTGTGACAGTGAATTTTGGTGTCTGTCACTCATTTCAATTGTAAGTAACTAGTTACTCCTTTACTGCTTATTTCATGTGTCTTCCTGGCTAGCCTGTGAGCTCCTTCAGGGCTTGTATGTCTGTCCACTTAGGTGTCATAAACCTTGTTTACTAAAGTGCCTTCTGTTTAGTAGAAAAACTCAAATACTAAGTAAGTAAATGAATATATGAATGAGTTGCTCAGGGTTCTAGAGGTAACTGAAATAAGGCTGGCATTTGAGTCTTTGTCACTTTTTTGAGGTAAGGAGAGACCTTCTTGTTTGTTGTCTTTCTACCTAGCCATTTCTTTTTATTTGTTCTCTATTATACAATGACCAAATGCTGATTTAGGGTTTGGAGCATACTTAACACTCCAGTTATTGTTAATAGATATAAATATTTGGTAGTATTCATGGACCATGGAATATAAATGATTACAAAGCATACTCCGTTTTTCCTTATCAATGATCTTGAAGGTCAGTAATGACGGTAGAGCTCTGCAGTTACACATTTCTGTATTAGAGACAATTGTGTTTTTGATCCTGCTTATCACCGATGGGTTCAAGATTACCTGAAGGAGGCTGTGAATTAATATTTGGGCGATAGGAATGCTATAAATGTCCACAGTGGTATTAGGTTAGACAGACAGGACATTGGAAAGTAACAACTATAAATAATAGAACTGCTCTTCTTCTTCTGTCTTGAAGTCCTCAAGGACTGTTACCCAACAAACCATGTGCTGTTGCTCCCTTATATTTTGGGAAATCCTAATTATATAACATAAGCTTATGGTCTTTGACTTCCAAAGAAATGATGCAGGCCATAGCTGTATGTGGATCCTTCAAGATAACCTTTACTTTCCTGTGACTGTAGTTTATTCTTCTGGTTAATCTTTTTATTTTGAATATGTGTTTTCACTTCAATTACATGGTTAGTGTTCTTGTTTTTAATCATAGAAGGCAGGTGGAATATTCTGTTTTGGTATTGCCTAGTTGATATTTTTCTTTATAGGTCTTAAGTTAAAATTTTTTTGGATGTTTAATGATTTTCCCTAACCCACATAGGAAAGTACACATGTAGAATGCACAAGAAACACCATATGGCTTAGGGGTTGAGCAATCATTTAACCAGTATATTTTATTTACTTGCTACTTTAAGTTTATAATATGGAAATTTAATTCCAGATGTTTTTTTAAATCTTATTGTACACAAAATATTTTGCCAGATGTGTTAAGGAAATGATTTCCAATATATAAGGACAGTAATGAGTAAAGCAAATGCAGTGATTTAAAAAAACCAATTTGAATTTAGTGATGCTTTTGAAGTAAATTTGTATTGTGTTCATTAAAGTAGCATGTATGTGTGTTGAGAAACCAGTAGTACATTTGTATGTGACTTGTTGTTTCATTGATAAAAATACATATAGAATGTCAAATACTCAACAAAAACTGATGGAGACCCTATAAAAGAAGTACAAGTCCACATCTGTGCAGACTAGAACAGAGAAATGTAGAGCTACAGGTTATATACCAAACTCTTATTTAGGCATTTTTAAATGTATTTGAATAATACAAAAAATGAGAAGGAACCATCTTGCTCTCTAGAGGCTTATTATTCTTTAAACTGATATAGAGCACTGTCTATAGTACAGTATTAAGTACTAGTATAGAGCCATGAAATTCTATGGCAGAAAAGTGGAGGAGGTAGATTCTGAGAGAGGGGGTTATGGGAAAATACCATGGAAGCAGTATTTGAACTCATTCTTCCATTTCATTAATTTTTAATAAATTCCTTTTACTATTCATTTGGTCTGTTTCTTATAGAGTTCATGGATGGAAATAAACATGTTTATTCCTTTTTCTGGGAAACTATAGTCATTGTCTTTATGTGCTGTTCCAAATCCAAACCTATATGGAAGGCAGTTCGATGCTTTGATTTAGCTGAGCGCTCCTTTCAGTCCACAACTCTAGAGATTACAGGTGGATCCTTATTGAGTTTCTTTTTCATAAAAATTTTATTTTAAAATGATTTCATGTTTTTACTTAATGTTTAATATATTTTTATTGACTAAGTTAATTAAAAATTAGATTAAGATGGTACACTATTCCCAAAGTGCTTTCTGATTTTACTTTTCTAAATTACAACATACAGTCATACCTGTTTATTTGCTGTTGTTCAGTCATCCATTCTCTCATATTCCTGTTTATGTCATTTCCTACAGTCCTCTATTCCTGTTAGATTTTAGATAGTAGCTCATTTGAACCGCAGTTACATCAGTTGCATAGATCTTATGAGATGCTCGGTCTTCTTTATGCTGCCCAAACAGCACATGTAGAGCTTATCCTAGTCCTGTGATGTTAAGTACTAGACTTGCCTATACATAGGTGAGGACACCAAGGTTCAGGTATTTTGCCTGACTACAACTACTAAGTATAGTATCATAAATTCCTTAGCATATCAGCAAATGAATATTCAAAATCATTTAAAAATCATATTCTAAAACAAATAATTGGGTTTTTCTTATGAATACCTGTAAAATTTACTGTCTAAATGAATTTCCTTGGGAAAAAGTACCTTTTGTAACAGTGAACCATATTCTGTCATTCTCTTTTAATTCCTTAAAACTATTGTACTTGGAGCTGGGAATGGTCTTTGCTCGAGGCAGTAAGTTAATCTGTGATCCAAATAATCATCTTGTTAATCTGTGTCCAAATAATCATCTTGTTTCTTATTATCTTTTTCAGTGAAATAACATCTTTTTTGTTATTTTGGTTTTAAAATATTGTTTTTAATCTTTCTTACTTAGTAGTATACTCTTGTAAAGTGTTGAAGGCAGATTGTATGATCTGAAGTCAGTTTAGCTGAGTGAGAAACAAGTGATTTATAGTAATACCTACTTCTAAGTCTTTAAGATAATAACTTGTAAGATATAAAATGCTGAGTATGATGTCCTGTATATTTACTTTTGTTAATAATATTGGCTGTGACTTTATCTTTGTATTTCATGCTGTGTTGTAGTAAAAGTTGAACAGTTATGGGGCATTTTTTACTATGATCAGTGCTAAGGAATATGGAGGTGAGTTTGAGTCAAGGCCTCTTGGAGCTTTTTAGACAATAATTCAGATCAGACTTACTATGTCAGAAAATAAAATGATAGAAGGAAACATCCCAGGACCTGGGGAAGATTTCATTAAGAGATGATTTTTGAAATTGGGATTTTGATGATTTGAGGGGGGGAAAAATAGAAATGTTTAGTCTTTTTTTTTTCAGTGTACTATTAGCAAGTAAATCTTCCAATTTAATATTTTAAAACATTTTTTTAAAGATATTATTTATTTATTTGACAGAAACACAGCTAGAGAGGGAGCACAAACAGGGGGAGTGAGAGAAGGAGAAGCAGGCTTCCCGCTGAGCAGGGAGCCCGAGGTCGGGCTCCATCCCTGGACTCTCCGGGATCATGACCTGAGTTGGCACTCCTAAAACATTTTTTAAAACAAATGGCTACTTTTCTATACCTTTAATAATCCTTTCTTACATGTACTAGACAAGAGAATAAAACACTGTATAGTGTTTTATATATATAGCAATATATACAGTGATGGATTCTGATGCTTTGAGGATGTGTTTTCTGCTTGCATGGGCAATAACTCCTTTTATATGGGTGATTGTTAGCAATAGAAACTCAGTCCCAAGTTTCCAAAAGAATTTCCTGATTGTTCTTTATTTCTTTTCTCTCCATTATCCAGCCATTTATCTTTAAACTTGTGGGGAATGAAGTTAAAAAATCATTTGATCATTTTTGTCTTTTTATGGGAAATTCTTTACACATAGCCTTCACTTTTTAGCCTTCACTGTGGCGTCATCAAGATCATATTCAGCTTCCCAAATGGTCACATCCAAAGTAATTTCTGCATACTACAGCTCAGATCTAGAGAAATCTTGGTAATTTTTGGTTGTTATTGGAAGAAACCAATGTTATTTTGCCACGGTTTGGCCATAGTGTGTTCATAATTTGTGATGTATAAGTTTAGTTTGGACACAGGGTTATTATACACTTAAATTAGTAGAATTACTATATGAAAACTGGGATGAGGACATACCTAGCAGTCTTTTAATATTGTTTATAGGCAATAGATAAATCTTGTGAAGGAAAAGTATTGAGAATAGTACTTCTGTTTGTAATGGGGAAAATGTTTGCCATAAACCAATAAAAGTTATTCAAATTTAGTAAATTGTTTCATTTAATTAATTTCAAATTAATTAATTTGAGAGAGAGCAAGCACAAGTGGGAGAAGCAGAGGAAGAGGGAGAGCATCTTAAGCAGAGTCTACACTGAGCACAGAGACTCATGTGGGGCTTGATCTCATAATCCTGAGATCACTACTTGGGCTAAAACCAAGAGTCAGATGCTCAACTGACTGCCACCCAGGCACCCCTCATTGTGCTTAGTTTAATGCATGCTTCTTCAAGAATTCCCTGGAGGAGGCTTCAACAAACTGAATGTAAACATATTCTAATCTTCATATATTATTAGAAAATAATTTGCTTTGAAAATATGATTGTTGGGGGTTCCTGGGAGTCTGCTTCTCTTTCTCTCTCTCAAATGAATTTTTTAAAAAATCGTTAAAAAAAAATAATGTTGCTGGGCTCAAGTTCAAGTTAAGACAGTTTTTGAGGAGGGCGCCTGGGTGGCTCAGTTGGTTAAGCAACTGCCTTCGGCTCAGGGCATGATCCCGGAGACCCGGGTTCAAGTCCCACATCAGGCTCCCTGCTCAGCGGGAAACCTGCTTCTCCCTCTCTCACTCCCACTGCTCGTGTTCCCTCTCTGGCTATGTTTCTCTCTGTCAAATAAATAAAAAAATCTTTAAAAAAATTAAAAAAAAATTTTTGAGGAACTTTATATCTAGAATTAGCAATTTAATTATGTGAAATCTACTTTATGTCCAGTTTCTCAATGAATATTTCTTAAGCGAATTTAAGATTGTATATACAGCTTCAGATAGTTACATGTTTAAGCTTTATTATCTCTTGCCTTAAAATGTATGTATTCATAAGGGTGTTATTGGAACCTTGGCTTGCTTAAATATGTAACACTTTTGAATTCCTTTCCTGGAAGTTTTGGCATAGAAACTTAAACACTAAGAGCACAGTAGGGGCAGAAGTCTTGTGCTCATTTGCCTGACTACAAATGTGTAATTAAAAGAGATTATCAGCAGGGGTTGGTACAATCACTGTGGTCTAATGTTTCATGTTATAGGTTTACTTTGTTGTTGAGATAGATGCTGTAATTAGAACATAAATTTTAAACTTCACAGGGCAAGTGATTCATCAGGTGTCTTTTTTGGTTTTACCGAAAATCAATCAAATACAAAAGTAGGTTCTAAAATTTTGAGAAGTTTTTGGCTTAATATGTTTATGTCATGGTATATGGTAGCTTCAAAAATTAAATGGTTGATGTGTAATTGAGAAGTAATGGTTAGAATTTGTCATTGTGTATTAAGACCAAATATTAGTTGTAACAGTACATCCATTGAAAACTTTAATAACTGAAGGAATTCTATGTATTTAAGTGGTCACGGGTTTATCATTTCTGTGTATTTCTGTCATTGAAATTTGATAAACAGTTGTCTCATCTAGGAAAAAACCGTATTTGTAGATGTAAGAGATCTCTTTCACCAGGTCCTACTCTGCCAGTTGTTAATACTGTACTTCCTGTAATTTACTCAGGAATTCATTTATCGAGAAAGAGCGTTTGGGAATTAGGACTTAGGACCAATACCAAACAAAAAACAAAACAAAACAAAAAAAAACCCCAAAAGCACATTTGCCAAATAATTTCAATCTGTCCCCTTATTTGCATCCCAAATCCTTAGTATCTCTGAATGTTATGCAAACAAGACATGTTTAAAATACCACACAAATCTTTAAAGGTAAAATGGTAAAATAGAAAACATTCTCAAGATTTAGATCTCAGTGTTCTGTTTCTGGCTTTCTCACTATTTATGCTGTTTTAGGGCAGTTTGTGTAATTCGGGCATGCATGTAGTTGATGTCTTATTCTAGGAATTAGTTGCTACTGCGGGCTTAGAAATCATTCTACCAGATAGAACTGATAGAACTCTTACTTACTGTCTCTATGACTTGGGAAGCCATGTCTGTCCCAACCTTCTTATTAACATGTTAATAAGAATAATAGTACTGCACTCATATAGCTGTTAGGATTGGATGAGGGTGGTGTTTTATATTATTGAGCATAGTACTTCGCAAGCACTAAGTGTTTAATAAAAGCTTAGTTACATATCTTGTCATCTAAGTCATTTTCATTTCTGAATTTTCTTGAAACTTCGTCACCTGATTAAAAGTTATTTGAAATTTGTTATGTCTTTATAGTATACTTGTCAAGAATGTAGGTCATAATAAAGTATCATTGGTAATTATATCTATTCTGTAATTAGGAATGAATGGTATTATAAAGTTGCTTTATATGCTACTAAACTTTAATTTACTGTATAAATAAAGCTATATCACTATTCCCGTGAATGTTGTCTTATCATTTCAGCCTCTTAAATTAGTGGTTTTGAGCTTTGAACGTATAAGTTTTCTTTGCTCTTACTTTGTTCTGTTATGTTCAGATACAACGTTTAGTCTTGCAGGCTTTTTTTTTTAAGATTTTGTGTATTTATTTTAGAGTGAGAGAGTGTAAGTGGTGGGATGTGTGGAGGGGGAGGGACAGAGAAATTTTAGCACACTCTACCACTGAGCATGGAGCCTGGCCCAGGGCTTGATCTCAAGAGCCTAAGATGATGACCTGAACCAAAACCAAGAGTTGGAGGCTTAACTGGCTGAGCCACCCTGGTGCCCCTAAGTGTTGCAGTTTTAAGAAGACATTGACCTTTCTGTTACCACATTCTTCTGCTACAATGAAGCAAGGTAGTAGTGAGGTGATAGAGTAAAGGAAAAGCACTGTCTTTGAATATGAAAAATCATACCTCTCAGGATCATAATTGTAGAAAATCTGGGAAAGTTGCCTAGAAGAGGACAAATGTAACTGGCAGCTTAAATATGAGGTCAAAAAGATAGAGGCCCAGAAACCAAGATATATAATGAAAGGAGATTATATAGAGGCTTATATAGACAGAGACACAAAAATAATGAATACAGCAAGGCACTGTGGGGAAAGCTGCAGTGCACTGATGTATCTTAATGACACTCCTCAATAATAAAGTTCAGTTGTTCATAAGTATTTGTTAAGGACCAGATACATGTAAAGTCAGTTATATACATATTATCAAGAGTATAAAAATCAGTGAGACATGGTTCTGGTATTCAGCCAAAAGATGGAACTTTCTAATAAGCTAGAACAGGTCATTATAAATTCCAGTATGATACTTAGAACAAAAGATAAGTAAAAACAAATATTAAAGAAGGCATTCTGGATATAGATGATGGCTTGCATAAAATTATGGGTATTGGAATCCATGTTTGTCAATAGGCCAATTTATTTGCAATATGGAATGAATATGAGCAAGAAATGGCCCCTGAAGTTTGTGTGGATTGAGTGGGTGTGTATAGCAGCTTCTCTCTGTCAGGGCACAAATGAACCTTAGGACTGCATTTCAGAGATTTTTCTACAATACCAGTTAGTCTTTGTCCTCAAGTTTAAAAAATCTGCATTTATTAGGATCAATAATAACTGAGACCCAACTGTAGATAAGTTTGAAGAAGAGAGATAATGAGTTCCAGTTGAGACATATTGAAGACAATGACATCCACATGTCACGTTGGTAGTTGAATTTGAAGGCCTTAGAAACCAGGGATGACTGTGCTGGAATGCAAATTAGGACTATGTCAATTGGAAAAAACCCATGTTCTTCTGTATTGCTGAAGATTTGGTGGCACATTAAATGACATGACTGTCTGGGTGATTATAAAACAGACGTTTAATCATGAGTAATAATGAGCTTTTTTTTTCTACATCGTATCTCTGCTGGTGACTTTTGAAATATTATATGAGGGACACTTGGGTGGCTTAGTCGGTTAAGCATATGCCTTCGGCTCAGGTCATGGTCTTGGGGTTCTGGGATCCAGCCCCACATCAGGCTCCCTGCTCAGCAGGGATTTTGTTTTTCTCTCTCCCTCTGCCCCCCTTCCCCACTTTTGTGCTTGTTCTTAGTCTCTCTCAAGTAAAGTCTTAAAATAATATATATATAATTTGAAATGTAACTGTAGAAAGAAAGAAATCAGTGTCTTCACCAAAGCTTCTAAGAGATACACCATTTTGGATGTATATCCATTTTGCCATCCCTCCTCTTTGCTTCATTTCAACCTTTTATTTGTCCCAAATTATTTAATGAAGTTAGACATTTAGGGAGTAGATTCTTAATGTAGGTATTGGGTACAGAAGTATGTAGTCTGATCCTACTGTAATTTCTTATTCTTTTTATGACTGAAAATGAACATTAATGGATGGGTTTTATTGACTTCTCCTATAGTATTTGCAAATTCCAGATTGCCTTTATTATCCATTACAGGAACAGAAAAAGAACACAGGGAGAAATTATTGGTATTGAATAATTTACTCAGTACTGAATTAAAACTCATTCTTGAAGGAATTTGTTTAATGCTACCTGAGTTTCAAATGGACTACAATTGGATAAATGTGGCTTCTGGGGTAGAGTGATCTTTTAAAACCTTTTTTAAAAAATCCAAGCTTGGGGTGCCTTGGTGCTCAGTGGGTTAAAGCCTCTTCCTTCAGCCCAGGTCATGATCTCAGGGTCCTGGGATCGAGGCCCACATCCGGCTCTCTGCCTGGCAGGGAGCTTACTTCTTCCTCTCTCTGCCTACTTGTGATCTCTGTCTACTTGTGATCTCTCTCTGTCAAATAAGTAAATAAAATCTTTAAGAAAAAAAAAACAGTTTGATAATGTTCATTTTGTGAAGTCTAAGGATGAAAATGTGGATCTATGTCTCCCCGCCCCCACCCAGAGATTCTTCGGTATTATTCCTTATTGGTACTACCTGTGTGCTTATGTTGCTGATAGTTGATTTTTTTTTTTTTTTTTTTTTTTTTTTTTTTTTTTTTTTTTTTTTTTTTTTTTTTTTTTTTTTTTTTTTTTTTTTTTTTTTTTTTTTTTTTTTTTTTTTTTTTTTTTTTTTTTTTTTTTAGTTTTCATTTCCTCTTTCCATTATGGTGAGAGCCCAGTGGGCCCTTTTCATTTGGAAGCTGTTATGCTTCAGTTTCATTTTTTAAAGTATGTATTACATTGATGATTTTCTCGTTTCTTGTTCTTTTTCTTGGTAAGACATCGGTCATTAGACCTCTTGGACTAGTCCTCTAATTTTTACACTGCTCTTTACCATTTTCCACCTGTGTCTTTGCTAAATTTTCATCTTTCAGATTCTTGAGTTTTTCATTACTATCATATTTTTAGTTTCTCAAGTTCCCTTTTAAAAATGTTTTGGATTTTCTTAACATGAACATTTTCTTAACATGAAAATTCATCCTTTATCTGTTTCAAGGATACAGTGTCTTCTAACTCTGCAAAGTTTAAAATTTTTCTTTGCTCTGGCCAGTGGTTGCTCTCTTGGGCTGGTTTTCTGTTTGTTGGGCTGGTCAGACTCTTAAGAGTAAGGTCTTACAGTCTCCCTCTCCTAGTGTGTGAACTGACTGCCCTCACTCTAGATATAGAGTGGGGGGAGAAGGCTGGAAACCTCAGCCTTCGGTATAAGTGATCCCATGAACTGCCCCTTAAAACCCAGTTCTAGGGGCACTGGATGGCTCAGTCGGTTAAGTGTCTGTCTTCAGCTCAGGTCAAGATCCCAGGGTCCTGGGATTGAGCCCTACATCAGGCTTCCTGCTCAGCAGGGAGTCTGCTTCTCCTTTACTCGCCCCCCCCCCCCAACTCATGCTCATGCTTTCTCTCTCTTTCAGATAAATAAAATTAAAAAAATAAAAGAACAACCCATGTCTTTGAAGTGGAACTCTTTAGGAGTATATTTCTTGTCTTTTGCTGGAATTTATGGAATGCCAGCTATCTGGGGAGAGGAAATGTGGAGATTATGAGCTACTCCTTAGTGAGACTTCAGTCAGTTGTCTAGTCTTAGACCCACCTTTACCCTTACTACTGTTGCTGCCATTTCCTCGGTTTTTTTCCCTGGGGGTGGCATGAGGTGTGGGGGAGTCCACAGCAGAAATTGGTTCCTGTTTCACCTGGGATTAGCTAAATCCCTGACTGCTTAGCCCGTATGCTTTGTGGTTTCTGAATTGTTTTCTTTCCCATTTTCTTCTTCCATATGAATTTTGTACACTTTAAACTTTACAGTATTCTAGAATTTTAGGAGGGAGTAGAAGTACGTGATTATAATTTCCTCATCTTTATCTCCAAGTTTTTGTTTTTTTAAGTGTTTAAAAACTAAGCAAAACCCTTCATTTTGAAGCAAACTTTAGGATAGGTTTCTTTTATTTTCAGTTTTTAACAGGCACTTCAGTTACTGAATTAAAGTATACATTTACCAAGGTGTTTTTATTTAATTAATTAATTTATTTATAAGATTGTATTTATTTATTTGACAGAGAGAAACACAGCGAGAGAGGGAACACAAGCAGGGCGAGTGAGAGAGGGAGAAGCAGGCTTCCCACCAAGCAGGGAGCCCGATGTGGGGCTAGATCCCAGGACCCTGGGATCATGACCTGAGTGGAAGGCAGACACTTAATGACTGAACCACCCAGGCACCTCTACCAAGGTGTTTTAAACTTAAAAATTTATTCAGTAAATTCAGTAAAGCACAATGTCAAATTATACTTTAACTTTATTCTGTTCCTATGATGCAAATAATATCTTTTCCTTTTCAAATCCTTTGGCTTTTTGTCTTTCCATATATACAAGTTTCTGTGGTAAGTAATTTATGATTTTAGTTTTTATTTTTACACTTTTCTAAATATTTTGGATTATAAATGTTCCTCAGTTATTTTTGTATTAGTATCTACATTAGTGTCTTGTGTCTCGTGTGCGCGCGCACGTATGTGCAAACATACACTAGCTTTTAGTGTCTTTGTTTACTAATTATAACAATTCTAGGTTAGTTTGATTGGTTTTTCTTCTGCTTTATTATATTTTCCTGCTTCTTTGCATGCCTGCTAATTTCTGATAAGATGCCAAGTAGTGTGACTTTTACCTTTTTGGGTGGATGTTTCCTGTTGTAAGTATTCTTGGGCTTTGTTCTGGGACACTGTTACAAGAGCTTTTCATCCTTTTAGGTCTTGCTTTTAAGATTTACTTAGGCAGTACCAGAGCATTGCTCAGACCAGTTTTAATTATTTCCCATTACTGAGGCAAGATTTTGTATTTACTTTTTTTCTATTTACTTTACCCAGTGTCTGTGAATCATAAAATCTTTCAGTCTGGCTCTATGTGAGAACTCAGCACTTGTACCTTGAGTCCTGTGGCTGGCTCTTTCTCCAGCCTCTGGTGTCTTCTCTCCCACGCATGCACTGGCTAGTGTTCAGCTGCGTGTTTCAGTGAACCTTGTGCTGATCTTCAGAATTCTTTCAGTATAGCTCTTTCTAGTACTTTTCTCTGAACTCTAGCTGCATTGGTCTCCCTGGATTTTTAGCTTAGTCACCTCAACCCAGAGAGGCAGTCTGGCATCCTTCCTGGGGCTGCAGCCTGGAGATTCCCAAGCCAGAGAGCTGAAGTAATCCTGGGGTTGACTTCATTGATTTGCCATCTCTCAGCTTCACTGTCTTTATTACTTGATGTTCAGGGCCCCTGGGTGGCTCAGTGGGTTAAAGCCTCTGCCTTCAGCCCAGCTCATGATCTCAGGGTCCTGGGATCAGCAGTGAGCCCATTTACTCCATGCTCTCTCTGCCTGCTTCTCTGCTTACTTGTGATCTCTCTCTCTGTCAAATAAATAAAATCTTAAAAAAAAAAAAAGTCAGAGGCTTGAGAACTGGCATTTCTTGTGTTTTGCCTGTTTTTTTTTTTTTTTTTTTTTTTTTTTTTTTTTTTTTTTTTTTTTTTTTTTTTTTTTTTTTTTCTGGTTTCAGGAAGGAGAGTGAATCTTGTTCATGTTATTTTTATTTTGGCTGGAAGTAGAAGTCCCTTATTCATGAATATAGACACACTTTTTTAGGTTCATCAAAATTACAAGTCAGTTCATTAGATCTGTCTACCAAAAATGATAAATAAATACAAACTCTGGTGAAAAATTTAACAGTTCCAACATAAAAATTAAAATCTGTATTTAAAAATTGATTTTACCTGCTACAATAGAGATCTGTGTATATACATTTTATGTCCTTTGGCATACAGAGAACCCTTGGTTCTTAAATTTTTAACTCATTGATGCTCTAGTTTCTCATGTTTTCAGGATGTCTGTCCCCTAGGCAAAAGGAAATACTTACTAGGTTTTTTTATTAAATAGTTATCCCAAACAACTTCATTAGTACTTACATCAAAACAACTAAAGGGAAAAAAATCAAATTTTATTGATAAATTTTAATTTTTATTCACATCATTAGTGGGATCTCTATTTTTCTTGAGCACCATTCAGATTAGCAAACATTAGGATGCATTTTCATACTAATGATATTAACAGAGAATATAGCAGAAACATATACTTGACCATAGACTATGTTTCCAGCCTTACTAGCTAAGGTCCATATATTTTCCCTAGCATGAGCTCTGCAAACATGTAAGTCTTATGCTAGTTTTTAATCTCCTTTCATTGGAACTTCACGATTTATTTTTTGAAATCTTATTTTATTGAAATCCAGTTAATTAACATACAGTGTATTATTAGTTTCAGAGATAGAGTTCAGGGATTCATCAGTTGCATATAATACCCAGTGCTCATTAATGCCCATCTCCCAGTTACTCCTTTCTAGAATCTCACAATTTACTAAATAGTGACATTTAAGAGGGAAGTACAGCCACATACTTATTGTCTATTATTTATGTATAGCACTTTGCACTGAGCCAGGTACTTTTATACATACCTTTTTTATTTTACTTATTTATAAATTTATATTCATATTTTTTGATGTTTTAAAATTAGTTCTGAATTATATATTACTTATAAATGTGTTTATTACCTCTAAAACTTAAAACAAGAAGGAATTCTGAAATATATCTTAGGTGAAAGGGAAATGTAGCCCACCCTACTTCGAAACCTCCTTGTAGCTTGACTGTGTTTTCATACTGGGGTATCCCTCACTAAGTGATTTGAAGACAACAAGGAAATGAAACATTGATATTTTCTATTACACTAGCATTTTTGAGTTGATATAAATAAGTGACCTTATAGTTCACTGTTTTTAAAACAAGGTCTGTTGGAAACATATATTCCTTGTAATGATTATAATGAAATGTTTCCGTAATTACTACTTGATATAGTTAAGTGGAATTTCTCTTACACAATAATGTTTGTGTGCAAAAGTAATTGTCCTAATCTTGGATTGGATTCAGCCTATGTTACTAAAAGTAGTTGTGCAGAAATGGAAAGATCACTGAATTTGAGAATGAAAATTTTGATTCATCTCCTAAATTGACACATTCTTAGCTATGTGACCTCGACAGCTGACTTGCTTAAGTTAGCCTTCATGACCTGTTTACCCCATAAGTAAAATATAGAAGAAATAATGTGCTTTTCATGATCACCTAAGGATGACTCCATGTTTCTTAGTACATACTGCAGGGGATCTGACAGCCTTGCTTATTACTATTGTATCTTTAGTTTAGCATCAGGTTCCATGCTTGGTACATGTAAGTGTTCAACACTTGTTGAGTTAACAATCATTTGACCCCATAGTCTCACACTTTATTACGAGGAAAATAATTAGAATGGTTTATAATGTCATCATAGCAAAATGACGCAAACATAGCTTAAACAATTTGCAGCAGGTTAGTATTATGAAAGATAAACTCTTTGAGAAGAAAAATTAGTAATGTATTTTGCCAATTTTTTAGGAGGAGCAGAACAGAGGCAAGCCTAATTGGGAGCATCTCAATGAAGATTTACATGTACTGATCACTGTGGAAGATGCTCAAAACAGAGCAGAGATCAAACTGAAGAGAGCCGTTGAGGAAGTAAAGAAATTACTGGTACCTGCAGTAAGTAATAATTTCCAAATCTTGATTTGGGGCCCAACTCCTTTTCGCATTTAATTTTTTTAAATTAGCATAATGTTTATGTTAATAAAGACTAGGTTATTTATTTTTTAGAAATTTTTTTTAACCCCAAAACGTAAAAGTAATTTATAACTCATTTACTATACTATAATGGGCAAACTTAGACATTGCTCAAATCCTAAAATGGGAAAGAAAGCCTGCTTACTTTGGGAGAAGGAAATGTTGTGAGGGGAGCAAACTTAATTAGCATCCTACTTGTTCAAAGTTATTATCGCATCACTCTAAAAGCAGTTTTTCATTGTAAGCAGGTAACGAGTATACAGAAAAGTCTATACAACTAATATTTATGTTGGAGGACCTGTGTTAGTAGGTAGAAGCACATTGTTTGAGTTGCTTGTGGGTTCCAGGTACCCTCCTGGGGTGTCATTGTCTCCGATAGAAAGATTAAGGTTCCATAGTGAAATTTTCCCATAATATGATAAAATTTTCTTTCAGAAAAATAGGAGCTAACTTTTACTGAAACATCAGGCACCATGCTGAGCACTTGTCCCACTTCAACACATTCAGTGTTTTTCCTAAGACACTAAGAACTATTAAAGTTCATGTTTAGGGATCTTAGATAAAACACTGAAAGTAATTTTGGAGATGCCTTCTCTTAAAGAAATGACCCCAAACACCGTTGTTTTCATCCTTCCTCCCTTGCGTCCTCCATCTCTTCCTCCCTCTCTAGCCCCCTCCTTTATGTCTTTTCCTCATCATTATTACATAACCCTTTAATGACTCCTCATTTAGAAATGATGATTACAGTCACTCCAGAGTATTACCTTTTTCAATGGAAAATGAAAAATAAATTATTATTTTCAAAGTCATTTTAAAAATATGTTTTCTGTTGATAAACATCACAGAAGTGTGGACCCTAATTTGCTGTTGAAAAAACTAGGAATACTGTTAGTATTCTGTCAAACAAAAATCTATTAATATTTTAAATAAGTGAGTATGGCGTCTGTTATTCTTTATTCCCCAGATACTCTGTTCTATAAATAAACTTACAAGCTATAAACATTTTCCATTTACTGGAAAAAATTAACTACTTGGAAGAAAAGAGTTTCATATAAATTTTGTTCGTTAGGTCGTATAAACAAACAGTTAAGTTATAAACTAAAATACATGGTTGTGTATTCTTAAACCACATAGTCGTCCTCCTTTTCCTTAATTGTGCAGTTTTGAAAAGCAATATGGAAAAGGGCTTTTTTCTAAGTGTATTGGACTATTAGTCCCATGATTAGAAAGTTATTTAATATTATTTTTATTGCTGTATATCACTGAAAATGCTCAGCTCACAAATATTAAGTGCATAAGTTCATCTAATATAGCAGATAGATTAGTTGTCTGATAATTAAAACTCCTGACCTATTATTTTATTCCAGCCATTCTGTTAACTAGTTTAGTTCTAAAAGTTATTAACCTGGGAAAAAGCATCATTTTAGAAGCTGTGTTAGTAACTAGCTATGTGTCTTTCAGAGAGTTAGTATATTTCTGTTTCCTCGTTTACAAAATGAGAATTTCAGTATATGACTTCTAAAGGACCATTTTGGTTTTAGAGTTGTCTTTGAATAGACAATAGAATAAGTAGTAGTAGATAAAAAAATGGCAGAAGCTTTTTTAAAAATTCATACAATTTACATTTTAAAGGAAAAGAGCACTTTTGATGATAAATCTGTCTCCTATGGAAGAACTTTTAGGATTGTTATTACCACCTTTGAAGGACTAAAACTCTCAGAATTACAAGTTGTAGACTAAAAATGCTTTCAGGTATGGGTTCAATAAAGTGATTTAACCTTGTAGCCATTTCTTAATCCTACCATTTTGTCAGCTGTGCTATGCGTGGGAATTTATTTTCATTAAACTCAACATTATTATACATTTCTGGTGATAAGTGACCTGATAAGCAAAGGTTTAAACAAAATAGAAGCTTATACTGTTTTATGATTGTATAGGTTTGCATATTTTTCTCTCCAAGTGCTGATTATAAAATGAATGCATTAATTCAGAATTGGAGAAAATACAAGTTCCTTCTTAACTCATTATTCTTTTTAAGTAAATTAGTTTGACCGTTATAAAAAAAAATGCACTG
Source organism: Spilogale gracilis (assembly GCA_004023965.1). Taxonomy (NCBI): domain Eukaryota; kingdom Metazoa; phylum Chordata; class Mammalia; order Carnivora; family Mephitidae; genus Spilogale; species Spilogale gracilis. Next base: position 185,431 of record PITA01001016.1, read on the forward strand.
TGAGGCTCCTTACAGAACCCTTTAGTTTATTGTTGCTTAAACATTTTTAGAACAGTATTTTTGGATTGAAAATGTGGACCCATCTTGATCTTCTGAAAATAATTCACATATAAATTGGTTAGTTCTGATTTATTTTTTCTTGTTCGTGTAAAAGTTACAAAGGGAAGGGGAGACTAGCATTTATTTTGAAGTGTATTATTTAAGATGTCCTCATATTAGGTTCAGAATTGCAGAAAAGAATTATTGCCCCAACTCAGCTGGATTTGACTAAGGGTTGTCAGTTTCATTGCCTGAATGACAGCACATTTCTTACCAGCATTTACATTTTGTTTAACCTCAGATTGTCCCTCCAGTGAGCTACCAATAGATCTTAATTTATTCTTGTATTACATAAAAACTTTCTGAAACATTTCTGTGGTTTTCATGTCTCAAAATTTATCTTAAGAGTAGTGATACTCAAAATTCTGCTTACCATTTCACTCTCAGTGCTTACTTAACATGTCCATTGGCAGGAACTTTCAGTTGTGCCTTTCATTTTAAATTTTAATACATAATTCATAAATTGCCTTCCAGAAAACTTATACCAATTTATAGTCCTGCCAGTGTTACATGAAAATGACTGTTTCCCAACATAGTCTGAAACCCTGGGTGTTAACCAAAGTCCTAAATCTTGGCTATCTTAGTAGTTTAAAAATTAATTACAGTTAGCCCTTTAATTTCAAAAATGTGAATTGAATAATTCTCATGGTTCTTTTAAGTGTTTGGTTTTTAAGGTTTTTATTAAGCAGCTTGTGACATTACAGATATTTTTATAACAAAAAACTATATTTTTACCTTTATGTTCGTATCTTGAACAAGTACACAGTCCCTAGTTTCATACTGTTTCTATGGAGAATATGATTCAGATTACATTTTCTTTCACAGAATAAATCTATAGCTAAAGTACGGAATTGTTGTTGTATTATTTCAGTATAAATGTTTCTTACCTAACCATTGTAGACTAAGTTGAGTCTTGGAAAGAAATCGATGTAGAAAGAGTTGCATGTATTTTAATGGGGTTTTTTTTTGCCCATTTTGTTTAATGTTATGTAGCAAAAGATCTATCCCTGGCTTGAGGGACCCAGGAGGAGGAAGGGAATGGAGAGCAGAGAATTTTTGCTTCATCTGAAATTTCATATTTAAATGTAATAAATAGGTGATTTGTATCTCACATCTGCTGATTTTTAAGATTCAGTAAGTCTGGGTAAAGATTGTAGTTATACTTCATATGACAGGGTTCTAATTTTCCAGTGATTTGGGTGATTTTAATGTGTCCCCATTAATTCACACAACACAACATATAACTAAATGTTTCTAAACATTTAGTTCAAACAGTTCAAACCCTTTAAATTCAAATTGGGTTTCAGAACAACCTTATGAAGTAGGTCCCCCCCCCCCCCATTTTTCTAACAAGCGTATGGACTCAGAGAGACCCTAATGTCATTAAAGTACTAGTTGGGTTTTTTTTTTCCCCAGGAAATAGTTCAGAATTCTTATTTCAAAGGTAAAGAGTTGAGATGACTCACACTTCATTACTAGAGTTATAGCATTTTACCTAGGGAACTTGTTTACTTTGTAAATAATACCATTGTATATCAGATGTTTCTTTGCTTTTAATGGTCAGTTTATTTAACTCTCTTTTGTTTCTTAAATCACAAATCAAACCATGCATAATAAGGAAAGAATAATTCCTGTAGTTATACATAATGTTTTTATCTGACAAGTCTGTTACGACCATACTGTAAATAAGTCTTTTTATTTTAAGTAGTCTGTTCTGTTTTTTGAATCTCACTTTCATAAACCTGAACTACACTCCTCTTTTTTTTTTTTTTTTTGAGGTCTTCAGTATGCTTTACAATTACAGTGTGATCTTCTATGAAAATTTAAACTATATTCCTGATAAAAAGATTATAGAAGGGGCACCTGGGTGGCTCAGTTGTTAAGCGTCTGCCTTAGGCTCAGGTCATGATCCCAGAGTCCCGGGATCAAGCTTGGCGGGAAGCCTGCTTCTCCCTCTCTCACCCACCACCCCCTGCTTGTGTTCCCTCTCTAGCAGTGTTTCTCTGTGTCAAATAAATAAAGTATTTAAAAAAGATTATAGAACAGTGTCCTAATTTTGCTGACTATGATATAATGTATATTTTATACATAAAATACATATTTATATATCAATATAAAAAAGAAAAATAAATATAAATACAAATCTACCTTCAAAGTATTTCTTGAGCACATGTATTCCTGCCACCCAATTGAAGTAATCTCTCTGCCCACTGTTTTACTCCATTTAATTCTCCCATAAGTTAGTAAGAGTGATTTTTTTGGAAATATAAGTAAATCATGTTAAGGACATGACTTGCCATTTCAGTTAGAATAAAAATTCAAGCTCTTTACTGGCCTCAAATGAGCTGCTCTCTGGTTTGAAACTCTGTTGTGTGGTGAGGAAGTGACTCATTTGTAAACAGTTGTGAAAACATGTAAAGTCAAGGAAAATGTTAATGAAATAATTTTAGGATTTTGGATAGCTCCATATGACTATAAAGTTTAATTTCCACATGTGTTATTTTCTTTCTAAGTTATTTTATAAATGGATGGAAGAAAGAATTTTGAAGTACAAGGATGGAAGTAGAAGGAAATGAGCAAAGAAAGAAAATCTCTTTTTCTAAACTGATTATGAGGAAGTCCTTAAACTGATCAGTAGAATTTGGCTAAATACATAGGTAAAATGTTAATTAAAGGTTTTATAGGAAGAATCTTTGTCCTGACATGCTCTAATACATTTAGGGTGTACCCTATAAGGAAATTAGTGTTACATGGAATTATTTAGAGATTTGTGATTTCTGGTTTTAGATAACTGCATTATTTTATAAGTTAATTGACTAGGGGAAAAAACTGTAGATTTCATGATTGATACAGAATTTTGCAATATGGATGATTTACTAATTTTTGCTTGATATTTAAGACAGGATATGGTGATTATTTTTGTTTGGTGGTAGTTGCTTTTCTACAAATTTTTGGATCTTCAACTGAAATTGTGTGATAGTTACTAATTTATTATAGCCTTTTTGATGAATTATTATTTTGTAGTTAGAGAAATTGTATTTTAAAGAGATTATTTAGTTCTTTTAAACATAAATGTTGAACTTCTTTATTATAATTAGGAAGCTTTCTTCAGGTGACATTTTCATGCTTATTCTTACACACATCATAAAATTCTCAGACTTTTCCTGTGATCCCTTTAAAATAAACTGGGCTATTAAATTTCTCAGCTGAATTTCTTCTTACAGTCTTAGGGTTTACCTGGCATACATATACAGGTATACAGAATTCTGTGAACTGTGAAATAATGACTTCTTACCTTTATCTATTTTCAAATCACTTTAATGTATATTTGATCCTTAGAGAAAGGTTGTGTATTAATTTACTCATTTACCAATTCTGTCATCAGATGTTTTCATTTCCTTTATAGTTGCTACAGTGATAGTGTAATATGTTACAAATTTCCAGTTCATTTTTGCCTTTTATAACAGTAAACCTGTTATTAATTTGGTTTTGATATGCTCATGTACATAATAGGACATGAGCATAGATCATAGATCAGCTATTGTCTGCTATTTTAAGGATTCAAGCTTTTAGTCTAGGGTGGGTAAAACCAATGGAAGGTTTTGAGGAGAGAGGAATGACATGATCTGATTATTATTTTTCAAGGATTACTTGACCTACTCTTTAAAACAGAGTAAAGAGGGGCACCTGGGTGGCTCAGTTGGTTAAGCGACTGCCTTCGGCTCGGGTCATGATCCCGGAGATCTGGGATCGAGTCCCACATCAGGCTCCCTGCTCGGCGGGAAGCTTGCTTTTCCCTCTCTCACTCCCCCTGCTTGTGTTCCCTCTCTGGCTGTGTTTCTCTCTGTCAAATAAATAAATAAAATCTTTAAAAAAAAATAAACAAAACAGAGTAAAGAATACGTATAAGAGTAGAAGAAAGGAAGCTCTCATAGGAGCCTGCAAATTACGACTCAATGGGCCAAATCCATCCTCCCACCTGTGTTTAAATGACACATGTCCTAAGAACGGTGTTTGCATTTTTTAACAGCTGGGGGGAAATCAGAATAATACTTCATGAGATGTGAAAACTGTATGAAATTCAGTTTTCATTATCCATTAAAAAGTTTTGTTGACTGTTGATGGGAATACAGGTTGGTGCAGCCACTTTGGAAAACTGTGGAAATTCCTCAAAAAAATTAAAAATAGAGCTACCCTATGGACTGGCAGTCATACTACGGGGTATTTACCCCAAACATACAGATGTAGTAAAAAGGGCCATATGTAACCCAGTGTTCATAACAGCAATGTCCACAATAGCCAAACTGTGGAAAGAGCCAAGGTGCCCTTCAGCAGACGAACGGATAAAGAAGATGTCCATATATACAATGGAATATTACTCAGCCATCAGAAAGGATGAATACCCAACTTTTGCATCAACATGGATGGGACTAGAGGAGATTATGCTGAGTGAAATACATCAAGCAGAGAAAGTCAAGTACCATATGGTTTCACTTGTGGAACGTAAGGAATAACATGGAGGACGTTAAGAGAGGAAAGGAAAAGTGAAGGGGAGAAATTGGAGGGGGGAGATGAACCATGAGAGACTGTCGACTCTAAGAAACAAACTGAGGATTTTAGAGGGAGGGAGGGGTATGGGGGGATGGGTGAGCCTGGTGGTGGGTATTAAGGAGGGTACATGTTCCAAGGAACACTGGGTGTTTTATGTAAGCAATGAATCTTGGAACACTACATCAAAAAGTAATGTGTGGTGACTGGCATGACACAATTTAAAAAAAAGTTTTGTTGAAATACAGCCATGCTCACTCCTTAGCATATCGTCTGTGGCTGCTTTTGTGCTTCAGTAGTAAGTTGAGTAACTGCAGCAGAGACCACAGTGCCAGAAAGGTACCCACATACCCATTTACTGTCTGTCTCATTACAGAAAAAGTTGGCCAATGCATGGACTGTCACATTAGTCCACATGAGAGAGAATGATGTGTTGGGCCAGGACAGCTGTAGAAGTGAAGCATGGTCTGATTCTGAGCATAGTTTTAAAGCAAAGCCGGCAAGTTTTGCTAGTGGATTATCTGTGGGATGTTAGAAAGCAAGAATTGTAGGCTGAACAGCTTGAAGGAAGTATTGGTATTACCTTGATAAAGATGACTTGAGTAGCAGCAGACTTTGAAGAGATTATCAGGAGCTCAGCTTTGGACCTAGTAAGCTTGAGGTAATAGTTGGCTACCCAAATGCAGTTATCCTTTTATTCTTTTCACATTAACAAATATTTATTCCAGGTTGACTGTGTTTTAGGGCACTAGGGTACAGAAAATTATTTAAGGCAAGATCCTTAATATTTAGGGCAGTGCCATTTCCCTAACTGTATTCCATGAGACACTTTTCATACGTATTCCAGATGAAGTAAGCCTTTAATATACTAGTAAGTATTGTGAAGCTCTGGTAGGACCCATTTCCAAATTTAATTGACTGTCAAATTTTTTTGCTGGGAATGCATTCACATCTAGTGTTCCAGAGATTAATGTTTAAGAAATAATACGGCAGCTCATGGGTCCGATTTAAATACAGTTGAGATATTTTTTGGTACTGAAGAATAATCATTTTGAAAACTTGAAGGAAAGGAACTTAAATTTTTTTTATGTTATGCATAAATTAAAACACATTCATTTTAAGTATACAGTGAAGAGTTTTGACAACTGTATACCACAGTCAAGATTTCCTTCACCCCTTTGCATCAGTTAACTAAGTCCTGCTGCCTCCAGGCAACTACTGGGGTTAGTTCTGCTCACCCCCTTTTAATGATCTCAAAACTCTATTTTCCCCCAGCTTTATTGACATACGGTTGACCAATAAAAATCATATATATTTAGATTGTACAGTGATTTTTTTAAAAGTGTGCATGATGATTCTATATATGTATATGCTTATGAAATGATTATCACAATAATTCTAACACATCTGTCACCTCATATAGTTATTTTTGTGTGTGTGGTAAGAATAATTAAGATCTACTCTAAGCAAATTTTAAGTAAATAGTAAAGTTAACTGCAGTCACCAAACTATACATAAGTTCTATAGAACTTAGCACTGAAGGTTTATACCCTTTCATGAACATCTCCCCATTTCTTCCATCCCCAGCTCTTTGTAGCCACTGTTTACTCTTTGGTTGTGAGTTCAACTTTTTTGAACTCAGTGTCACATTTATTATATTTCATATAAACGAAAAAATTTTTATGCCTGCCTTTTTTCATTAGTATGGTATGAAAGTTTTTTTGAAATTCATCCATGCTATTGCAGGTATCAGTGGGCTCTACCTTTTCATTGATAATTAGTATTTCATTGAATTAGATAAGCCAGTCTATCCTTTCACCTGTTGTAGTTTTAATTTTTATTTCTCCAAAGACAAATGATCTCGAGCATCTTTCTCGACAAATCATGTTCTTGACAAATCATGTATCTTCTTTGGTGAAGTATTCATTTAAACCTTCTGTCTTTTTATTGACTTGTCCCTTTTTTCTGGTGCTAACAATTTTTTATATAATTTGGGAATAAATTCTTGGTCAGTTACTCTCTGTGACTTTTTTTTTTTTTTCCCTTGATTTTGTGGGAAGGTTTCTAATTACAAATTCAGTTTTATTCATAAATATGAAACTTGTCAGGTTTTCTCTTTCTTGTTTTTATATTTTTCAAGGAGATTGTCATCTAAGTTAAGTTTTTGTCATGAAGTTGTTCCCTTTTTAAGGTCTCTAGGATCTGTGGCAGTTTTCTTTCTCTTATTCATAACATTAGCAGTTTGTGACTTCTGTCTTGATCAGCCTACCTCTAGAGAGAGCTTTATTAATGCTGTTTTTTGTTTTCTAAGGACCAGCTTTTGGTTTTGTTAATTTTTCTCTAGTCTACTTTCTTTTGTCTTAAAGATACAAATTTTTCTCTATAATGCTTTAGCTGCTTCCCAAAAATAATGTTATGTTGTATTTTCATTACCATCCAGTTCAAAATATTTTTTAATTTCCTTTATAATTTCTAATTTGACCTGTGGGTTATTTTCATGTTTCCAGATATTTGGGACTATTCTATTTATTTTATTACTGTGACTGATTTCTAAATTCATCTTTTTCTTAGAGAATGTATTCTGTAAGACTTTGGTCTTTTTGAATCTAGTTAGGACTTTTTATAGTCCAGCATATGTTGTGATGAATATTCCACATACACTTAAAAACATGTTTATTTTGCCGTAGTTGGGTGTATGTTCTCTAAATGTTTAGATGAAGGTGATTGAAAACGTTCAGGTTTCTCCTACTCTTATATATCCATTTTTCCTACTTTTGTAAATTACTGAATGATGTCATTCTACGTTTTATATAATGACAGTTTCCCCTTGCTTTAATTTTGAAGTCTTTCTTTCCTCAAAAAAAGCCAGTTAACTTCATGCAGCACGTTTTCTAGAGATACAGTACCAAGTAGTACATAGCAGTCAGTGTTAGAGAAGAGGTTAACCGAATTTACGAGAAGTCCATATCACCATGGACTGGTTGCTTAGGGAAGACATCACATAGGTAGGGAAGGCTGACCTGGAACTTAAGACACAGGACTCAGAAACATCATAGTGTTTTTCTGCCAGGTCATTAAAAGTGGTGAGAAATGCAGTAGTAGGGTTTCACAAATCATGCATGCTCAGGACTGTTGCTTAAACTTGAACCTTTTATATCCTTATTTGTAAAATCAGGGTATTATTTATTGTTCATTTGCCTGAGAATGACCTTGTCAAAGTAAAAATTATTATTTTAGTTATATGGAATTACAAGACACTTTCTTTTTAAAAAAATACATGTCTTGTGTGGACTGGTTACCTCAGCCACATAACTGGCTGTGGCAGTTACAAGCTCAATTTCTGGTCACAGGAGGCACCACACAAAAAGAAAGTAATTCTGTTCCTCACCTACAAAATGTACCCTCATTGCTAATCCACAGTCTTACCTTACGGGCTTTTGATTACAGTGCTAGTAAGAGATTATGAAACAATATTTTAACATTATTAAAAAGTAACATCATATATAAAAGCCTTTCCCCTCCCTCCCTTCTCTTTTCTCACTCCCTCTCCCCCTCCATCTTTTTTTTCTCTCTCTCCCCCCTTCTCTCCATCTTTCTCTCTCCTGCCCCCCTTCCATCTTTCTTCCTCTCTCTCTCTCTCCCGCTTTCTCCGCCTCTTCCTCTCTCCCTTCCCCCTCTCTTTTCTACCTTTCTCTCCCCTACCCCTTTTACTCCCTCACTATGGGAATGCACCTATTATCTCAGCTGATCAGCTACCACCCCTTCCAATTAATTCTCATTCCAGTTAGTTGGAAAATAGTACTATTTCTCACATTAGCTAAGACCTTATACAAATACATCATATCCTATGATGTTTTCTAATCTTCTTCTAAGGAACCTCAGAAATACTAAAATAGTGGAAGTAGGGGGGATATTATGCTGGACTTTTATATTGATATGAAGACTGAGAAAGTAGAGGTAAGGTATACATGGCCAAATACCCTCTTTCTCAGTATAATTTTTCTTTCCTTTCAATAGGAACAGAGGGAGAGATTTCTGTTAAGGAGGTGAAATACTAAGTGGAAAAACCAAACTAAATAAACAGCACCAATCTGTATTAGCGAAATTAATGTTGCTAGGCAGCTGAACTTTACATCATCTCATAATTTAAGATCAACTTTGACATACCAAGATGCTGCCAGTCTCTTAGACAAGTCATGAAAATGTTCATTTCACTTTTTAACATTTCACCTTTTAACTTTATGGTGGGGATAATCAAATCTGTTCTTTTATTTTTTCTTTAAGTTTATTTATAGGGGTGTAGCTGGGTGGCTCAGTTGGTTAAGCCACTGCCTTCGGCTCAGGTCATGATCCTGGAGTCCAGGGATCTAGCCCCACATCACGCTCTCTGCCCAGCGGGAAGCCTACTTCTCCCTCTCTCACTCCCCCTGCTTGTGTTCCTTCTCTAGCTGTGTTTCTCTCTGTCGAATAAATAAGTAAAATCTTTTTTTTTTTTTTTTTTAAAGTTTGCTTGTAGGTATTTGAGAACTTGAACATGAATGTTTTGGATATTAAAGTATATTCCTGGGCACCTGGGTGGCTCAGTTGGTTAAGCGACTGCCTTCGGCTCAGGTCATGATCCCGGTCACCCGGGATCGAGTCCCATATCAGGCTCCCTGCTCGGCGAGAAGCCTGCTTCTCCCTCTCTCACTCCCCCTGCTTGTGTTCCCCTTCTGGCTGTGTTTCTCTCTGTCAGATAAATAAAATCTTTAAAAAGAAAAAAAAAAGTATATTCCTTTATGAAACCATTTATATTCGTGGAGCTCAATAATAATTGATTTAATACTTACTAGATTCTGACATATTTCCAGAGAATTTTGAAATTTAAAGTTGCTTCTAGTTATTTCAAGGAATATTATGACATTGGAAAAACAATTTACCAAGAAATTTTAATTCACTGTCATGAATTAAAAAAACTAAAAAAAGATGCTATCAAAATTTGGGAGAGTGGTAGAAAGAAAAAGATGCACCACAGAATTTAAAAGTGTACTTTTCTTGTTACCCAAAGAGTCTCTCCTTTCTAATGCTATATGCATTTGGCTCATAGTTAACTGTTTATTAATTATAACCTGAAAATTAATGAAGAGAGATAGTGACTCTGGAGATAGAGTAGTCTTATCTTGGAGTTAGGGGTTTTTAACTGGGTTGTTAATGAACTGATAGTATTACATTTTTTTTTTGACCACAGTGTCACTCATTCAAGTCTGTGGTATTGTCCTCCTTTTTATTTTATTGGGAGAGAAGATATTAAAAGATACATTAAAATACATCTCACTGTGATGCACTTGGCCCTTGATAGAGCTGTAATATGAGAGAGCATCTCTCTCATGTAAAGAAAGGTGTTGCTACTGTTTTCTCCCAAGCACAAACGTTTTAATCTGAATGGGAAATCTGTCTGGGGACCCAGAGTACAGTAATTAGCAGTCTCTCCAGAGTGTCAGAGCAGAATGACTATTGTAATGGTTTAGCTGCGGGATAAAAGGATTGAATTTGGGTCTGCTTGTCTGCCAAACTAAAATGAGTTGCCATGGGAATTTTCAAATGTGAGAGGCGTTTACTTAAAGCGATTTGGCAGGTTTGAATAAACTCATAAATTACGGGTTTGAAAGGAGCCACTCCTCGCTTCCTCTCATATAGGCAGGACTGTATAGGAGGCTGATAGCTTCTTAAATTCTTAATGAAAGTGAGTTGATCCATGCTCTCATGCAGATGATCCATTTATTAAGGCTTGTTTATTCACTAAATATAGTACAGTGAGCATTTAGGAAAGGTATTTTGTTCCAGATCTCTAAGGGGAAAAGAAAGTGATAACTACAGACATAAATTTTCCCTCCTAAATTAAATATATCTTCAGATAACTCTCTTAAAATGATTGTTTTGTTTTAATAAGCATTGACCTGATACTAACCTTAATTTTGCTTGGTGCATGTAATAAATACATACCTTTATACATGTATTTGTCTTAAAAGTAAGATGGACATTTAAAGCTTTTTTGGAAAACAAGGTATTCAGACTTATAAATGGGATTATTTAGTTTGCATGTAAATATTTTCAGAGAGACCTTCAGCTCCCTCCTGTCTCTGAAAAGAATTGGGTCTTAGAATTATCACTTTTTATTGAGAAAATGCTCCTTTAATTGCCTAAGGTAGTGAAGATCACTTAGGCTTGTATGATCTCACTCATCCTCAAGATATTAGTAATAATAATAGTTCTTGCATTAGGTTGTATATCTGCCCTCCAGGAAGAAAAAACTCAGTGAAATTTAAGTATTTAAAATTTTGAGACTAACATATTTTCACACAATAAATCATGTCTTTGGGGGTAGTGTCTGTTAACATTTTCAAGCCACTTTATTTTCATAAGGAAGGTAAAATTTTGGTTGTTGCAGATCTTAGTGCCCTGAATATGTAGATGCAGGTTTCAGTACTGTTTTACAAGGAGATACAGGTATGCAGAATGATTGTTTAATTCAGATAAGAAAGAACAAAATAGGTATTTTTTTAAGGTATGACAAATATATTTTTGTTTATATTTTAATCTTCATAAATTATAATTACATATTAAAGTAGTCTGATTAAAATCCTGTAGTTCTAAGATTACCATTGAACTTTAATTAATAAATTAATAAACCTTGACCCAGCAACAGAGAAGACTGTCAGAAATCTCATTTATATTCAGATTACAAAGACCATCAGAGAAGTCCTTATCAGAGATCTGAAAAGAATAAAATGGCATAACACACTATATGCTGTATGTAAGGTACTCTGATGCAAACTGTGTACTGCTTTAGGAAACATGGTGAGGGGGGAGTTGCTTGTGAAACTGAAATCTGGTTAACTGTTTTTTACAGAGCGGGACAGTGCTAAACAAAGTTTAACTAGATTCCACATTAGTGTCTTTTTATACCGTACCCCATACTCTGCATTAGATCAGCCACAGAAGCCTATTCCAACTAGAATTTTCACAGGTAGTTGAAAGTAATATATCTTTGGATAGCAATCCATATGGATAGATTAAAAAGTGTAACGTGGTATGGATTGTAGAACCTCAGTCACTGCCATAAATCACTGAGGAGCTGTGTTGAAATCTCTTCACTATCTGTCCAGCCAGCGTGTTGTCTGGAAGTGGGTCAGCATTTTTTAAAACGAACAGGGCTTTTCCCCAAACTTGGAGCTTCTTGGCATAGTAGTACGGTATGTCTTGTGTAGGGTAATTGTACAAACCCTTACAAATAGAATCTGTGAAAAAATCCTTCTTTTTATTATTATTTGGATTCATTAAAGAATGGGGGCTTCCCTAACACAAAAAAATGTGGTTGACAGTTTAGATAGCTTATAGTTCTAAATTTAAGGTGTTACAAATATAAAACATGGGATTCTTGGCATAAGATAATAGGGTAGTATGCGTTTATTGTCTAGGAAATACTTCCATAGTTTATATAAAAGTTCCTTCCATTTTAATATTATATTCTGTGCATCCATCAGAATTTGCATGTTGTATTTATTATGTAACACTTTACACTTACCAGTACGTATCTGTTCTTAACTATTAATGTTTCTGTCCCATAACTAAATATACAGGCTGGGATAATGCATTTTTGTTGTTTGTTTTTTTCTTACTAAATGTATGGTATTCTACACAGATATTCTAAAATTAAGTATATTAGTTTTTTATTAAAGAAGTAAAATTATTTAATAGAAAAATAGGTGAGTGATTTCTTGGTGTATCTTCTTCTGTTCAATTATTTTCATACATCCCTTTAATTTGTTTGCATGCCCTTCTGATGGTTGGTAAGTAGCATCATGTTCCTTATATATAGGTGACGCATTTGTATTCCATTCATTTTCTATTAATGTACTTTGAAGTTGAATTGGCAAAAAAGTTAAGAAATTCAAATGCCCACCCTTTAATTAACTTGTATTTTTAAACCCTTGTATCTAATTTTTCTTGACAACATTTCAAATGTTTGAGTGTTATATGTAAGTACAATTATTCAGATATTACCATTGTGAGACTTTAATTGAGCATTTTAATATAGTTTCAGGTAAACTTAATTTGGTAGCTTGTCATATGTAGCTTGATTTTCTCCTGTGTTTTTGATGACTAAATTTTTAAAATTTAATTTTGAAACTGACACTTATTAATAATAAGACTTCTCCTTCATGGGCATTACTCTGAAGCTTGTATTGCGTATTTGTGTAAGTAGATAGGTTTTTTTATTCTCTTAACTTTTAATGCTTTTGTGGGGGAAAAAAATTAATCTTCAATGTGTATTTAAAGTTATGCCTTTAAACTGATATGGCATCAACATATTTTTGTTAACCCTCTTTGTAGAATATATCTCTGAGGAAGTTAACAGACTCATGAATTAGCTTTCTTTATATAAATTTATTTTACAAATTCGCTTGTGAAGGATAGCAGTATCCTCTTTTGAATAAAAGACTTTGATTACTGAATTTAGCATTCTGGAATTACAATATACCTGCAGAGATTAAAAAACTCATTGAGTGACTGTCAGAAGTAATTCGCTTCACAGATGTCTGTTGAGAGACTGCTGTATACTAACCTAGGAACCAAGACTTTGGTATCTACGGAGATAGAGAGTTAATAATATAAAAATGAGAGTAGGGCAAAATTAAAAGTTTCTTGGTTAGTTATTTGGTCACTTGATGCTTGCTCTTAAATGTCATGCTGTCACCGGAGGTAGATTCTTTGCAGAGTGATCTTTTTGCACTCCAATTTGTTCTTTTTGGACAGTCTCATCCGTGGGACCACTGCCATGGTGATCGCTCTTCGGTATGCTTCTCATCTTCAACCCCACAGCTCCACACAATCCATTCAACACCTCCTTTGGATGATTTATAGGCATCTCAAACATAACATTTTCCAAACTAACATCACATCCTTCCCTGTCCTCCTCATATAGCAGTTCCTCCATTGTTTTCTCTTTGTGAATGACATCCATTGCCTATGAGTCATATATCCTTAATTGTGCCTTCTGTTTCCCCTTTGCCCCGACTCCTTCCCATCCCCTTCATCAGGGTCTGATTCTGCCTCTTAGTAGCACCTGGCTCTCTCTTTTCTGTTTTCACTATTGTACTAGGTCAATTGGTGCTCCCTCCTAGTTGCAGCCAGTTACCTTATTTTATTTTATTTTTATTTTTTTTAAGATTTTATGTATTTACTTGACAGAGAGCACAAGCAAGGGGAGTAGCAGGCAGAGGGAGAGAGAGAAGCGGGCTCCCTGCTGAGCAGAGAGCCTGATGTTGGGGGCTCAATCCCAGGATCCTGGGATCATGACCTGAGCCAAAGGCGGACACATAACCAACTGAGCCACCCAGGTTATCTTTTTTTTTTTTTTTTTTTAAGATTTTATTTATTTATTTGACAGAGAGAGACACAGCTAGAGAGGGAACACAAGCAGGGGGAGTGAGAGAGGGAGAAGCAGGCTTCCCGCCGAGCAGGGAGCCCTATGTGGGGCTCGATCCCGGCTCTCCGGGATCATGACCTGAGCCGAAGGCAGGCGCTCAACCATCTGAGCCACCCAGGCGCCCCTTGATTCTAGATTTTTAACCATGTTCTTTTCTTCCTTGGAACCACCTTACTCTTTCTGACCTCTTTTTAACTCTTACTCATCTATGAGTCTAACGTTGTATATTACTTTAAGATACATGAATATCGCAGAGCCTTCCCTACCTGTTCATCATGAGCCAAACTGTTTGACATCCTTGCTGCATGTCTGGAAACTCCTTATCAGTTTGTTTGTTTTTGTTTTTGTTTTTTTTTATTTTTTTTTTTATTTTTTTTTTTTTATTGTTACTAAATTTATTTTTTTTCCAGTGTTTCAAGATTCATTCCCCATTCCCCACACCCAGTGCTCCCCGCTTTAGCTTATCAGTTTGTTTTAATTCTTTAATTGTTCTATATCTAGCTCCATCTTCCCTGCTACAAGTTTCCAAGAGGCCAGACTTTGTTAGTTAAAGCCTAGCCTAGAGATACAGTAATTTTTTTAGAGGTTTAAGGACTATAATGTAAAAATTTTTCATAAAATATTTCATAAAAATAGTAAAAAATTATATATCAACTATAAAGGATAAATCCAATTTGTAATAAAATCTAGATGGGAATAAAGCCATTAAATTTCCCTTGAGTAGTAGTTTATATGTAAAGTTTGAAATATAATTTTAGGGATACCTGGGTGCCTTAGTCGTTAAGCATCCAACTGATGGTTTCGGCTCAGGTCATGATCTCATTGTTTGTGAGACCCGGCCTCACCTCTGGATCCTTGCTCAGCAGTCTGCTTGAGAGTCTCTCCCTCTTCTCTTCCGCCCCACTCGCCTGAACACACATGCACGTGCTCTTGTTCTCTCCCTTACTCTCAAATAAAAGTCAAGTATCACATGGTTTCACTTGTGGTGCATAAGGGATAATATAGAAGACAGTAGGAGAAGGAAAGTAAATGGGAAGTAGGGTAATTCAGGGAGAGAAATGAAACATGAGAGACTTCGGACACAGAAACAAACAGGGACTTGGAGGGATGGGGTGAGGGGATGGGAGAGCCTGATTTTGGGTACTGAGGGCACGTATTGTATGGGTGTGGGGCATGGGCAATGAATCTTGGAACACTCAAAAAATAAAATAAAGTAAAAAAATAAAAATACAATTTTAAAGTAATATGGATGCACCTAGATTTGTAAAAAGAATGTCTAAGTCCATTTGTTTGTGAGAGATCATTTAACAGCATTTCCTGCTTTCATTCCCTGGATACCTTCTACTAAATAGTTATGGTCCTGTCCTTGGTAGTTTATGACTTTCTCAGTGTTTTCAACCCCCTTGCTGTGGTATAACATTGATATCTTCTTCAAAATACATCAGTTTGTATTATATATGTAAAGAAATCTGTGGAGGCAGTTGATGCCCTTACTTAGTGGAACTCATCAAGTCTCATAGGGAAATCTTTGGCAGCCTGAGTATACCTGGCCCCAGTGCTCGTGTTCACATTTTGTGCAGTGTAAACAACTCATATAAGCCTTGAGCTCACACCACACAACTATCATTTGTGACTTATAGTAAGTTCCATCTTGGTT
Organism: Spilogale gracilis; assembly: GCA_004023965.1. Taxonomy (NCBI): domain Eukaryota; kingdom Metazoa; phylum Chordata; class Mammalia; order Carnivora; family Mephitidae; genus Spilogale; species Spilogale gracilis. Next base: position 201,204 of record PITA01001016.1, read on the forward strand.
TTTAAATCCTTAGTTTTTAAAATGTTTTCAACATTGAACATTTTCTCATCACTTTCTAATTTTTGTTTTTCTTGATAATTGCATATTACTAGTTTATGGGCTAATTATTACACTTATTGGATATAGTTTGATTTTTTAATATTTATAAAACACCTCAAAATACAAGGTAAACATGACAGCCACAAAGAATACAGGAATACCCAAAAACCAAATGCCCATGCATTATCGCCTTGCTTAAGGAGAGTGCTTTGTTAAGTGTGAAAGTACCTTATTAAGGTTCAAAGTTCTTTTTTTTTTCTATTGTTACTTAAATTTTTTTTCCCAGTGTTCCAAGATTCATTCCCCATTCCCCACACCCAGTGCTCCACGCAATAGGTGCCCCCAGTACCCACCACCAGGCTCTCCCATCCCCCCACCCCCTTCCCTCCAAGTCCCTCAGTTTGTTTCTGTGTCCAAAGTCTCTGTTGTTTCGTTTCCCTCCCTGGATTACCCTACTTCCCATTTACTTTCCTTCTTCCACTGTCCTCCAGGTTACCCCTCATGCACCGCAAGTAAGAAACCATGTGATACTTGACTTTAAGGTTCAAAGTTCTTAAGTAGAGGACTCGAGAGGACTTTTTATATTGCCTTTTTCTAAAATAATGTCTGGTATACTCCAGAATAACAGCTGTTTGGCTCATCAATTACATGTGCAATAGAGGAAAAAATTTCCAAAGTTTTAGTTTTTGAATTGACTCCTGTTCCTAACAGTCAACTCCTATACTTAACGTTCCCTGATTTATTTTATCCCTACTTTAAAATGTGGCTTTTAAGTTGCTATATAGTTACCCACATAAGAAATGAGGGAGTATTTGCAGTTTACTTCAGAAGTACAATATTCTTCATCCCTAAAGAAATGTGTTGTTTACATCCCACATTTTGCTTATTATTATTTTATTCTTCAAGTTTGACTAACCCATGGTTGGCTTCCTAGCTGTGCGGTAACTAAGCAAAAGAAGTATCCAAGTGCTATATTAACATAGTGGGACAAACCCTGGTCTTTTGTTAAATTTTACCCTAAAGTGCAACCAGTGGGAGAGAGAACACCTGTGTTGTAGACCTTATAGAGTTGTTAAGAAGGTTAAATGCGATAAGAATAATTAAATTCCTTAAAAATTATAAACACTTGAAATAAAGACTTTTATTTGAATTCCAGAAACAAGAAAAAATGAAATATTTAATTAGCTTAATTATTTCTCTGGCTAAGGATAGATGATAAGAGTCTCAGCCTTAGAACAAAAATTACAGGGCAAAACTTCATCTTACTTGTCTTCATTGCAGTTATGATACATCATAGAGGTCAAATGCTACCAGGTGATATTTGAAGAAATTACCTGCCCTTTTTTCTCCCCTACTTCGTTCTCTCTTGGCCTTAACATGAGGTTCAGAGTTTTAGTCAGCTATTTACAATGAAGGTATGCCTTTAGATGCCTTACAGAACAATAAAGAAAAAAAGTTAAGATGTGAAGCAACTAAAATTAATGGCCTCAGTGTCACTGTTATGACTATATCCAAAAATAGTATACGTGAAACTAGCAGTAGTGACCTCCCATTGCTCTAAAGACCAGGCAGCTTTCTACCTCTACTTGAAACTTAGAGGTCATTACACTCCTTGGTGGTTCAGAAATCTCATCAGTGTATCCTGGGACGAATAGGTTACTTTAAAGAATCCCTGTAGTAGGTTGACATTATATAGTAGCATTACCTGAAAGTCTCTCAAGATCATTATTAGCAGTTTTATAACAGATACGGATGGGTGAACTTAGTTTTCTTTTAACCCACTAACAGTGTAGGTAACATTTTGCCTTTGTACTCTGGATGCATTTTAGGCAGACTTGTATTTATCTTTAGATCCTTAAAGCGGTTTGTGATCTTTTCACCACAGGTTTTTATTTACTCTACTACTACACCCTGTGTAAACTTCTCCGTAGCAGCTGTTACACTTTATCGAACTTGCTTTACTTTTCTGTCTCTATCCAAACTGGACCATCAATCTTAAGTACAAGAGCCACATTTAATTCTTTATATACCTAGACTAATGATTGCTCTTTAGTATGTAATCGGTAGTTTGTTTAAAAAAAAAAAAAAAACCAAAAACTTTTCCTTCCCATAGATTCGTTGCTTAATCTGAGTCCATATGAGTTTAATATGTTACTACTTCTAGAACTTGTTGTCAGACATTTGTTAAGACATCCTACAAGTGTCTACTCCCATCCCTACCACCACTACCACTGCATGTATACTTTCCAAATTTTTTTGCCATCTTTTCCCATATACCTCCCATAATTAATCCATTTTTAGATCATCATCATTTTCAGGTACCTTTTCTTTATCTTCTGTAGAATCAGGCACTCCTAAGCTCACAGTTTGTAGTTCTGTGTCCTTCCTTTTATTGCCCTCAGCCATATCATCTGAAAATGTCCACCTAAAATAGTCTATTTCAGAGGACATTTTTTTTTTTAATAATTCTGTGGCTTTACTGATACTAGTGTAGTATGTAGCCCAAAGTGTGGATCATATATAAATCTTTCAAAAGTTTGTCATTCCTTTTAAGCTTACCATAGAGAATAAAATTTCAAATTGTGTCATACTGTGTTTCACATAGGAAGAAATAAATGCTTATTGTGAGATAAGACTTTTCTGAGATCTTTACTCTTTTAATAGATCTGTTTATGCCTTGTTGAGAAAACACATTATTTTAAAGTTAAAAAAAAAAAAGAAAGAAAGAAAAGTATTCATTAGGAACACCTGAATAGCCCAGTTGGTAGAGTATCTGACTTTTGGTTTTGGCTCAGGTCGTGATCTCACGGTACTGAGATCAAGTCCCACCTCTGCGTGCTCAGAATGGGGGAGTGGACTTGAGATTCTTTCTCTCTGCCCTGACCCCTGCACATGCATGCTCTCGCTCGCGCTCTCTCTCTCTCTCTCTCTCTAAAATAAAATTTTAAAAAAGTTTTTTGTTTTATATAGTTTAATAAAATTTATGCAGCAGTGTGTGTATGTGTGTGTGTGTGTGTGTGTGTGTGTGTGTGTGTGTGTATTTGAACCTTTCGAGCTTTTCTGGCTAAGTGCCTCGTGCTTCTTCCTCTCAGTCTTGCTTTTTTTTGGTAAGTTGTTGCTGCTAAACCAGATATTAGGATTAAGTGGAAGTTTGTCATATAATGAATGTAATGGCAAATAGAGTAAGATATGCCAAGATTTTTCTCCCCTTACTGTTTCTTTAACATTTTGACCCACGAATTTTTCAACAGAACAGTAAGATCATCTTTGCATATCATTTGAAGTGAAGAGGGCTTACACATTACCTTTTAGTAATCAGACTGTATTGCCTAGGTGAAGCAATGGTTCTCATTTGTCTTTGCCTCTCCACTTGAGCATGGGGTTCTGATACATCTTTTCAGTGTTGGGTTTCTGTAACAATTCTGGGGATTTCTCTCATGCTCTTCAGTTTGTGAATAGAATTCTTTTTGTGTTGGACCTAGCACAGTATCCATATCATAGATGATCATTAGCCATTTCTTAACTGAACATTGAAGACTGGGAAAAGAAGGTGGAATCAAGGAACTTTTAAATCGGAAGAGATAGTAGGTCATCAGAGTCCACATAAATTTTTGATGCAGAATGAGGTTACATACCAGAAGAAGTTGGTGTGGCCCTAAATGCCAGTCTCAGAAATTCAGACCCTTTGAAGTAGTAGTAACGGGGAGCCACTTTCATATCAGGAAAGCAAAAGCTACACTAGATTTTTCAGTGGAGAGAATTAATAAACTAATTGGTTAACAGGTATTGAAAACTGCAAAAAGAGCAGGGTATAATACAGATTTAGAAAACTATAGGCAGCAGCTATTACCTCAGGGCTGGGAGAGAAAAGCGAGAGATTGGTCCTGTTGTTAGATCTTAGACACTTTGAGAAGGTTCTTTGCAGAGGTAGAACTAACAAAGTGGTGCCTCTTGGCTGATAAGGGAAACATAGTAGCTCAGAGGAGTAGATGAACTGGCTGGCTGGTGCTGTCCTCATGGGTAGACATAAGAAAACTGGTTCTAGAAGTGCTGGGAAGAAAGTGTGGGGTCTGAGAACAGCTGGCATAAGGAGGAGCATCCCTTCTCCCCTCCACAGCTCTTTAGTCTTGTTTGAATGCCCTCTACCATGCATCTCAGTTGTGTGAGCCTAACAAAACCAGCTGGCAAAGAAGAAACAGTACTATGCAGAGTCTTAAACCCAGTATCCATCCAAACTTAAAGTAGGTCAAGTTGGAACTTAACTGCTACATCATCTTGGAGAAAAATATTCTAAAATAGTGTGGGAAGTTAATTTTTCTATTAGCATTACAGGATAAGTTAGAGTAAATAGATCACAGATTTATATTTAGCTCTGTACCTAACATCTCCACTTGGCTGTTTAAATAGCCAAGGAATTAGCATTTTCAAACTTAAGATTTCCAAACAGAACTCTTGATTCCATTTCCCTCAGGGCCCCTCTCATTAAATGGAGCCACCATCAACTTGATTGCTTAATCCAAAAACCTGAACTTTATTCTTTAATGTCTCCTTTCCTTCGTTTGTTACATCTAATTAGCTATCAAGTCCTTTTGAGCTATTTTATCTGTCTATTACTACTTCCACACCAGTCCCAGTACATTTTCTGCCACTGGGAGTGAAGTCAAGCTCCTGACCGGTCTCTCTCTAATTGGACTCAAGCTCCAAACAGTCCATTCACAAAATAACAGAATGTCCCTTTAAAGACAGATTCTGTTCTGTTTCTCTCCTGTATAAAATCCTCTATTTAGGTTTAAGTCAGTTATGTTCTTCGTCAAACTTTTCTTTAGCTGGCAGACCAGATACAAGTGATGACTGGTACTGAATTTTTTTTTAAAACTTTGGTTACTCTTCGTTTTCTTTTCTCTTATAATTTCTTATTCATCTACATGTATTAGTCATGTATTTTTTCTTTATGTTTGGAAAACCTTTTCTGCTTCTTTTTTTTTTTAAAGATATTATTGAGAGAGAGAGAGGACAAACAGGAGGAGGGGCAGCCGGGGAGGCCAGTGTGGGGCTCCATCCCAGGACCTGGGAATTATGACAGGCGCCAAAGGCAGACACTCAACCGACTGACCCACCCAGGTGTCTCACTACTCACTGTTTCAAATTTATGGAAAAGAATCAATTTTTTTAAATATCAGTGAACAATTTCACCTTTGCAAGGCATTGGGAGCTATATGAAGACTTTTAATTGGTTATTGGTTAATTTATCGATACAAGTCACATGAAAAATTTCCTTAAAACTATATGAAAAAATAGAAAAAATGAGATAGTGCTTGGCTATATATGATTAAGTCTCCCAAAAGGAGCAACATAGATTTAGGAAAATGATGCCCATTATGAGTGGGTGTGGTTAGGAAAGAATATACTCTAGAGGGAACAGTCATCTGGGCTATCAAAAGAAGCATGCAGAGGATGCTTTTAGATAGATAGTATCTTGTCTACCTTAGGGACAGAAAAGCACAAGTGGGCTTCTAGGAATCAGTGGGAAGATGATTTTGACTAATGCAAAATATTTGCAAATAGGGCTGCTTATAATAGAAGTTGTTCAGTGCCTTGATTGCTAAGCTGAGAGTTTAGGCTTTTCTTATAGGCAAATTATTTAACTGATTTTAATGATTTGGAAATATTCATACATTTGCTTCCATTCTCTTTTGTAATTAATTACATTGCTATTGTGGAGTTGTTTTTGTTTTTTTTAATGTGTACTTTATAAATTTAAAGCTGCAAAGTAAACGTGATTTTCTTAAGTTTTTATGTGAGGTCTTTGATGAATCCAAAAGAAATTCCACTTAAAGGCACTACAGAGAGGAGAAGGTATGATATGGAGTTTACATCTGATATGCTGGGTTAGAAGCCAGTTTTTCAGTGTGACCATATATGACATTGGATAAGCTACCTAACCTGTCTTAAGCCTTGGGGATAACAGTACCAGTGCCATAGAAGTGTTATAAAGCGTAAATGCTTAGGTAATAAAAACCTGATACCTAGTTTTAACAAGGTATGGCAGTGTATAAATTGTTCTACTTTAAAATGCTAAGACCTTTGCACTCTCAGTCTAGTATTAACCATGACCTATTTCTGTCACTTTAACATAGCTGTTAAATAGAGCTGATAACATAGCTATAAGTTATCATAATACATGCATAGATTATTCATACAGATTCCCAATGTCTTCCATGATTGTAAACCCCCAGAAAGTTCAGAAAAGAAAAATAATCTGTCTTTATCCTGTTTAGTGTATTTTTATGTTTACCACAGATTGGATTATTAGAGTATTCCTCTAGACCCATTGGCGGTATTATGTAATTCTTGGTATAGTATCTTTATACAACTCTGAAAAGTTCTCAAAATATTTAGGATGCCACAGGTTTTGAATATGGGGCAGTGGTCCTGTGGAGAATTTAGCAGGTGTTTGTTATATTTTTTTAAACTTTTACATTTCAAAGGTATGTCACTCATAATGTTTCAGTAACTTTTACATAATGCTTTTTGTAGAAAAGGGAGAAATATTCATTTATCCTGTGACCCAGCAATTCCACCTCTGGGTGTGTATTCAGAAAATGGGGAGGAAAAACTAAATTCACAAAAATACTTTGAGAATTTTCACAGTGGCTTTATACACAATATCCAAAAACATCTCAACGTCCATCGCAGAAGAATGGATGAATAAATGAAATACTACTGTGCTGTCAAAGCAAGTGTGCTACTGACACCTGCAACAGTATCGAAGAGTTTGATAAATAACGCTGAGTGAAAGAAGCTGGGGCACACCAAGTATATACGCTGTGATTCCATTATATGAAAGTCCAGTATAGGTGAAACTAACCTGATGATAAAGATCAGGTCGGGGTTTCCAGGGGCAGAGGGTGGGGAGGATCTTAAGTGTGAAGAGGCGCAGTGGAACTTTCTGAGTCGATCGAACCATCCTCAGCCATAGAGGTGCATTCATCAGAACTGACTGAATGTTGCACTTAAGGTCTCAGGATTTCACTGCATGTAGATTATATCTTGGATTTTAAAATATAGATCAAATACTTGGGAATGAGAATTTATAAAGTTCTGGGTGACCACTTTGATTCAGCGTTATAAAATACCCTTTTATGACCTGAGGCTTGGTTGTTAAGAACAGCTTCTGTTGTTAGAGAAGGACAAGTCAGCCTTCCATCTCTGTAGAGGTGCTTGTGCAGGTCCTACAGAGATGCCTTTTGAAGTATCTAGAGTTGAGATGTATGATTTCAGGATGCCTTGTTTGATCAGCTTTTATCTTTGAGAGAAGAGGAAACATCAAACTCTGGTATGAAGCCTGGCTGGCAGAAGCTCTAGAGCCTCCGGACTATAGAAAAAACTAAGTAGAAATTACGTAAGGAATCAGCATATTTTCTTATCTGAAGTTATATTTGAAAGACAGATGGCATACCCCTTCAGCAGCATTCAGGCAGGAATTTGATGTCAGGTTTCATTGACAAAACCAGGACAAGAAGGTTTAAAGAACCACTTCTGTGTTAGAGTAATCCTGTGATGAACTCTGCAAACTCTTGAGACACAGCATCATGCTCTGTGAGTACAGAATGGCAGACGAGGTGGGGAGAAGTGATGAAGATGCCGGAGGGAAGCTTATTCTGGAGTGAGACCATCAGGTTCGTAGAGTTTCAGCTTCGCAGCTAAGTTTTGTGCTCTACTAGGAGGTGTTAGTGTAGGCTGCCGTGATGTGATGTAATCAGTGTGCATACTGTAATTCATAGCTTGGGAATCTCAGTGGCCTCCAACGAGGTCATTGTGGCAGAGTCCATTGCTGCTGCCTAGTGAAAACTGTGCTGCTCTCTTCTGGGTGGGGGAGGGGGAGATCTCTGCTGATGACACTACATCTGTTTTTCAGTGTCCTACACCCTGTAAAAGGCACATACATGCATGAACCTTGATGTGCACACATGTATGTCTTCCCTCATCTTTCTCTTTGGCTTTCTCCTCTAACACCGCATCACCAGCTAGTAAGTGTGGTTATAATGTTACCCAAAAAGCAGTTGGGTGAAAATATGCGCTCTAGTACTTCTTCCTTCTACAGCACTCTGATGAGGCATTAGGTCCCATCACTTCTTCCATCTTTATCTCTTACTTGATGACGTTTTCAAACATGTACCATTGTTTTACTGTTGAAAGTGATGACAGTGTATTGCTTTTCTTTTTTTTTTTTAATGTGGAGTATAATTTATATGTTTCTGATACTCATATATAGGTTTAAATTTGAAGTGACTTGATGAGTTTTTAATATCATTAGCTTTCAGGAAACGAGTTTAAGGAGTTTGGGTTAGGTAATGGATTGCTAATTTGTCCCTTTTGTGATGCTTATTTTTATTATTAACAAGTAATGGCTATGGCTTTCAAAGAAATCCTATTACTTCACTTTTTTTCTCTGTCATCTTTGTACAAGTTCATAGGGGTCAAGGAATAGTAATTCCACAAGCATTAAGTATCTTCTCTGTTTTTTCCTACAAAGTAGGTTTTTGAAAAGTTGCCAGTGACACCCTATAATCTTCATGATGTTTTCACTGATCTTTCTAATTCTTTGTGGTTCGTTAAAAGCTAATTTAGCCGTTTTGTTAACTATAAGTTATATTGCCCTTTTTGCTGCTGTAGTGCCAAGGACAAGAGTGTTGTGTGTCACTGACAATTGCGGTAGAAAGAGGAGACAGAGAAGCTTGTCACCTGGTCCTCCTTCTTTCTTTTTACTTTGTTTTTAAATATTAAGTACTGAGAATTAGATAATGCATAAAATATATGAGTAGTACCTCGTTCCGCCATCTTCTACCACCATCTTCAGGAATGAACCTTGGTAAATGGACCTTCATCTACTGCTTTCTTTTGCTGTAGCTAATGCTTACTCTGTAGAATTTAGACATTTGAGATTTGGAATAAAGTTAAAGATTTTTTGTACCAATCATTTGGAAGTCCTGGCAAAAATAACTTGTGGGACAAATAAGAAATAGGCTCTATTCTCAAGGAACTTACTTTGGTAGTGGTGACGTACGTGAAACTATAGATCAGAGTCGTAATAGTATAATCTAACGATGGCCCTTTGAGAAGGTAACATTTAGTTTGGCATTTGCAAGGATTAGGTAGGATTTAGAAGGAGGGTAAAGTGGAGTGCAGAAGGGCATTCGAGATGGAAATAGGAATATGCACAGAGATGCACAACAGGGAGTGATTGGATTTGATTTGTAGTAGAAGATAAGTGTAAAAACTGGTAGAAGACTAATTGCTTTAATTTGAGAAGATGATTGGGCCCAGACCCACAGATAGCTTAAATGGTTGATATTTTTGATAGCAAGAAATTTTGAAGGGTTTTAAGACATGAGCATTAAGAAGAAAGCGTGTGTTTTGTGCAGTTAATCTTACTGTTATATAGATGGATTGGAGAACAGATACCATTAATGTAACATTGTGTAGTTTCGGTAATACACCAATAATAACTAGAACGGAGGTGACAACAGTCAACAGAAAGGGTGGGGCAAGTCCAAGGTAAATGGGATGCTCAAACATTTTGAAGGTCAGAGGCAATCCTGGTTTTTAAAGCCTGTCACCGTCGCATAGCTGTTAAGAGCTTTTACTTTTAAATGTCTCATGGGTTAGACAGTGTATCAAATGGTGACCCTAAAGACAGATTTGCTTTAGAATGTTGATAGTATTTACTAATTGAGGGGAGAGAGGTATTTGATCATAAGAGAGCAGAATATATATTCAAATTTTAGAATTTCTTCTGATTGTGATTTTATTAAATTTTCCTTTTTGGAAAATTAAGCAGAAAATTCTCATGTGAATACCATCGTCATGTTATATATGTTTAAAATCCCAATTTGGTGGGGGCATGGGAGGGGTTGCTTGTTTTTTTTGTGCGTTGTTAGCGTTTTTCCCCTTTAATGAGCACATTGACTTTTTGAATCATGGTGAAGAGAATACACTATATTTAATCTTTACTAACATTTTTATTTATTCCATTTAGCAAAGCTTTTTGGGGAACTCTAATAAATCAGTGTAGTTTACATGAAAAGTTTCCACACCGAGATGTAGCTAGTGGCACTTGAGAGTATCCTGTCGATCAGTATGTTCAGTACCTTTTGGTTGTGTGGTCTCCCCCCCCCCCCCGCCCCGCCCCGCCCCGCCCGAAGCAGGTGGCTCTAGTCACATATTCCTTGTTTTAAGGCTTGTGAGTAAATGTGGCTGTGATGTATACAGACCATCTCTAGTGCTTACCGCTCTTGTGTCTTCCCTGTATAGGCAGAGGGAGAAGACAGCCTGAAGAAGATGCAGCTGATGGAGCTTGCAATTCTGAATGGCACCTACAGAGATGCCAACATTAAATCACGTAAGAATGAGACTGAAGCCCGTGGTGACACAGCCATATCAGCTGTTTGGTCCACAGATCTTTCTTCTTTTGGCAGCGCAACACACTAACAGTTAAACACAGAGAAGAGGCGAAATACTTGTCACTTGATATGGGACTAACGGTCCCATTTTTACTGCTTTCATGAGCTGGGGACATTCTTAATCCTTTATTTTATGCCAGCATGTCTAAGTTTTGGGTTCATAAACTTTATTGTTTTGGTGAAATTTCAACTTTTAAATTTAAGAGTTTCAGGAAATTTCCTATTCTGATAACTACAGATTTAAGGCTTCTAGCTTATTTTGTTATATTTATACAAAAGACAAAAATTTTTTTGACTTTTTTTTTTAAAGCAAATTTAATTTGGAATGTATCTGAAAGCAGTGACCCTTCTATCAAATTCTGTCCTTTCCTTGCTTGCTAATGTTCCCCTCCAGTATTTTTCTCTGTTGATTTCGGATGTGAATGAGTTCACAGAGAGCAGTAGGTGATACTATTTTTAATCCGATTTTTCCTTTAGGTAGATCTGTGGTTGCTTTCATAAACTTGAAGAGGATTGCTTTTTTTATATTTTGAGGCAATTGAGGCTTCACAAGTCTTTTAATGAACATAATCTCCTCTTAAATTACATTTTTTTTTTTTAACATGGAGTAGAACTTTAAAGTCTTAGCCAACTTTCCAAAGTATAGGCAGTTAGTGGGTTCAGTAGTGGTTGCTGTACAAAATGGTTGGCTTTAATTTATCCATGAAAATGAGTAGATCATTAAGCCTTCTATTTAGGAATGGGATATTTTTAAATATTTTTTCTATGAAGTTCATTACAGATGCAGGAAATTTATATAAAATGAGTCGTCAGTTAATACAGTAAAAGTTATTCTTTTTTTAATTTGAAACTTAAGCTGTTCTTCAGAAATAAGCCAAAACTGTATTTCTGTGGACTCCAGTTCAAAAAAAATTTTAACACCTTTTAATGCGAGTGTTTTCATGTGCTTTTGCATGTGCCTTTAGTCTCATGAGATCTTAAAAAATAGATATATCAAATATATGAACTAAATATAACCTATTTTAATGGTCTCAAATTCTTTTTTTGTTGTTTTTGTTTTTGTTTTACCAATGGCTTGTTAATTTTTGCACATTTATTCTTAATCACACTGGGAAAGGGGAAACTATTTGCATTTGATCGGTGTGCTTTGGCACTTTGTGTGATCAGCGCATGTACTAATGATTTCCTTTTATTTTTCTTCTTTCTTGCTTTTCCTTTCTTTTTCCTACTTCCCTCTCATTTTCCATATTTTATACTGCTGTCTCTACACTTCCTCCTACATTTCTTTGCTTACTGTAGCAGCCCTTGCCTTTTCTCTTGCAGCAACAGCCCAGGCTGCTCCAAGGATTATCACTGGGCCTGCGCCTGTTCTCCCACCAGCTGCCCTGCGTGCTCCTACGCCAGCTGGCCCTACCATAATGCCTTTGATCAGACAAATACAGACCGCCGTCATGCCAAACGGGACTCCTCACCCGACTGCTGCAATAGTTCCTCCGGGGCCCGAAGCTGGGTTGATCTACACGCCCTATGAGTATCCCTACACGTTGGCACCAGCTACATCAATTCTTGAGTATCCTATTGAACCTAGTGGTGTATTAGGTAAGTTGTTCTCCCTGTGTGGCTGGCAGTATTTTTCTTCATAACTTCTGTGCCTCAGACTTTGAAATGATTGTATTAGCTTTAGAGAGGCAAGACAAGTTTCCATTAGGAAGACAGAAGCCTGAAGTTTTTTCAGCCTCTCCTAGTGGCTCCCGTTTTAAAGAATTGCACCTTAAATTTGCTCAGATTCTCTTTGGTAACTCAAGTTTACTTTGGGTAAATCAGTTATAAAAACTTTAAACAGAAAATACTTTTCACAAAGAGTGACATCACAGAGGTCATTCTGAGTTTGGCCTGTCTCCTCTATTGGCTCCACTGAATACAGTTAGATTCCTTTCATCTTAGGGAGTTTAGTGGTCAACTAAATTTTAATTTTCTGTGTGGAAATGCTTGGAGATCTTTTTTAAAACTGCTGTTACTATCTGTATTTTCTAATATTTGTGATCACTGAAAATATGAAAGAGACATGGTAAATTAGTTGGATTCTTTAGGTTTCCTCAGTTTTTCTCTTTTGAAGTTCTAGCGAATATCAGACATAAGAGAAACTTCTAATTTCAGTAGTACAGTATGGAATTCCTGAGTAAATACCAAGTCACTGTTACAGAATCACATTTGAGGCAAAAATTAAGATCATACTAAGAAAGCTTGGTTTTACATGAACGAAAAGTGGTGTGCTTGAAAAAGACATTACTGATGCCTTTTTTTTATAGAGTGGATTGAAATGCCAGTCATGCCTGATATTTCAGCCCATTGACTTGCTGGATGAAGGACTAGAATGCAGCAGCTGTTGTAACACGACCAGTCAATGTGGGACAAACTGTTTCCGTGCTGCCCCTTTGTTTTCCCAGACAGAATTTGAATACTTTTTTTCCTTGAATTGTATATGACCTTGGTGCTGCATGCATGCTGTTGACTCTTAGGACTTTGATCTTTTAAGATTTTTTTTTCCAGCATTAATACTGATTTATAAAGATTTGGAAGTCTTTAATGAACCCGGACACTAAGATTCAAACTTGAAAATTCATTGTTCAATTAAAGAAAGCCACAATGCTCTGTATGTTATCTGTGTGTGTGCATGCACTCAGGTGCCTACTGTTTCATGAGCGAATACATTTTATTGTACATGTGTTCCGTCTATCTCTAAATCATTGTATAAAGTATCACAGGGCAGAATGATACTATAGAATTGTTGATGAGAGGCTTGTTTCTGTTGCACATTTCTTGAAGCATTTTTAAAATAACATGTAACATGTAACCTGTTTACGTTTTCCTTTCTGTTAACGCTCTGTCCTGTGGCCCCATGCCTGCTCCTCTCCCCAGAGCTCCTCTCTGCTGCACGCACAGCGTCTGTTCGAGGACTTTGTTGCTTCCTGCAGGGCTGGCGCTCTAGCCACCAGCTGCTGTTCCAGCACTCTCACTGCAAGAGCTCGCTGATTTTGCCTCGTGGAATTATATTTGTCTAAGATTAGTTTATCTAAAATGAAAAAGGGGTGATGGACCAGTTTACTGCTTAGAAACAGCAAGAGGCACTGCAGTTTCTCATTTTAAGCAATGTGTTTTTTGTTGTGTTAGGAAATTTTCATTTATAATACTTAATTATTAGACTGACAAAAGCAAAATGTACAGATACCTAATTGGCACTCATAAAATGAATGAGAACTAAATGATCAAAATCCATTATCAGTTGTATTTCTCGCTTTGCCACCTAAGCAGTAAAACATGACATTGAGCACTTGGAGAACTGAGAAAATTATTTCAAATTGCTAAGTTATAATAAATTTGCACACAGATAACATGCATGATATATATCAAGTCTCACATCATACTATTTTAAAATAAGCAGTGCCCTTCAAAACAGATGCAGACATGTGTGTTGGTGGTAGTGAGGAGATTGGTATTAGCATCAAATCTTCATTGATGACTAATTTTTAATTCCCTTCCTTTTATCTTTAGGTATGGCTTTCCCAACGAAAGGCTAAGAATTCAAGAACGGTCTTAACTGAACCCTCATCAGATCTGAATTTAACAAACGCTTAGTCTCAGCAGCCTCCGGGGGTGGGGGGTGGGGGGAGAAGCTTAGCCTAGCAGTCAGTGACTTACTTGCACTTTTTGCACACTGATAGAAAGTAAAAGTATGTTATTAATTTGGTTTAGTCTGTAATCTTACAAAGTAACGGTGATTTATAAAGGAGTGTATAGTAGTATGCTGACTGCTAAGTGGACTGTACTGTTTGCTTTACTAATCACCTAATTCATTGCAGTTCATACTTATTGACTCGGAGTTTAAAACCACAGTCTGTAGGCTTTAAGAATTGCTTTTAAACCTTTTTAAGTGATAAACTCTGGAAGTGGTCTTAAGGTTAGCAAATAATTGTCAGTATTAAACATGGCATTATTTAAGTGGTCCTGCTTACAAGAAAGGCACTTCAGTGAATATGTGAATAGTAAAGCTTAAATATGTTTGGATCTAATAGAGTTCATGAAATACTGTAACTTGGGATTGTGAATGAATGGATAAAATAGGTTAAGGCCAAGATGTTTGAAGTGAATGCAATATTAATAGACGCATATAAACACAACATACTATGGTTAATTTTAAAACTACTGTGCCTTAACGTGTTTCTTAAGATGAAATTTTTGTAGTAAATGAACATTTGAAATCCATTTTGATAAACCTGCTGTTAATGTTTGTTTTCTTTTCCCTTGTGAATGTTTTCTAACTTTGTCTTGGTAATTGCAATTTAACTAGGTGCGGTGGCTACTAAAGTTCGAAGGCACGATATGCGTGTCCATCCTTACCAAAGGATTGTGACCGCAGACCGAGGTTAGTTTAGTTCTGCAGTTCTTGTTTCTAAGAAATGCGTTGGGTGTCCATAATATTTGCAACACCACACCTGATGGAAAAATACAACTGCTTACCTGCACACCATTTCTTTTCTTCTTCTAAATTGATTTGTCATAATTGACAAATTATTAAAAAGGGTTGGAATTTTTTTTTCCCTTTTCTTTCCCCCCCTTTTTTTACACCCCTTTTCTTCTCCCTTCCTATTTTAACTTATTAAATCCTGTATTAGTATGTACTGTGATTTATTCCTACTAAAACATAAATTAGTCCATTTGGGGAGCTATTAAATTTTGATGTCACCTTAATTATTTTTCAGTTGTAATTTTTGCTAAAATTTACCTTTTAATTGTTCTGAAATTTTGGGTTGGTTTTGCAAAATAACTGAGCGGATGGTGCTTTAATGAGAGAAGCAAAGGAATATATGCCTCCTGTGTCCTTGTGGAGAAAACTGAAGATTTAGTTTCCATTTTCCTTTTTCATAAGGTATTTGAGCCACTGTGTAAACATGAGGTTTATACATGTCAAGTATTTAGCTGAAATCAACAAAAGTAAGGACTGTGAAGGTAACTTTGATGCAGTTGGATTTTTTTTTTTTTTTTAATAATCGAGAGAATCAGTTCCCTTTTATTCTTATATTCTGCCAAAATGGATCCTTTGATTTTGTCATTTGCTGCTAAAGTATATTATCTGAAGGTAAACTATCTCTTAAAGTTCTGTGGAGACATGAATCCAGCTTTGAATATGCTTTTTGAGTAACCTGTGACTGGAAAATAAGTCTTCATTTTTCTCCTTTTCAACATTTGTAATTTGTGTCCTGTAAATGCCCTTGGACCCTTTTATAAATTATTTATGTTTTTGAAGAGTAATATTTTCGGTTTATTGACATTGAATTGCTCTCACAGGAAAGAATCTAAAGCAAAGTAGAAAAAGATTTTTCTCAAGCTCCTATTATAGCACATTTATTACTTACTAATTAAGTTGATCAAAGTTTCTAATAGTTAGTGGAAAAAGTGATGGAATTTACACTCCTGTCCTACATCTTCTCTGAACTTATGAATGACCTACCTACTTCTTCCCATGATGATAAATATTGGTTGGACACAGCTGTTGTCCACATCCGAATAAAATAGTTTCCAAAGACATGGATAATATTTATTTTAGCATCATACATAATTAAAGAGCCTTGAATTGAAGACTCTTGTAACTAATACATACATGACTTGTGATTATTCAGTGAACAAAATAAATAGACCCCAAGCTCGGTAATGCTCTATGACAATAATGCATCTTGTAGGCGTGTCATGTACACATGTGTGCGCCACCTCGTTGTAGGACAGCCTCCTAGTAAGGAGGACAATTTCTTTAAGTCACTTTAGATTTAAATAAACTGGATAATTCCGTGAATAATTTGAAACTTTTTTTCACATTGTTAATGTCTGAAATAGTTTGAAAGAGTATTTTAAAGTAGTTTTTCTTCTATTGATCTTTCCCTTCCTGCCCCTTTTAAGAGATTTCTCATAGTTTTGTTTTAACACAGTAATTATTGGCTACTCAATGCTTCAGTGCCTTGAGATAGTTGAAAATATTAGGAAGATTTTATAGTATTTGGAAATGACAACACATTCCATGCACGGCTCTTTTGTAGTTATATGTGTTTTTGATTGGTCTTGTCATTTTTATTTAAAATGCAATGTCAGCAAACCGAAATGCTACCTTTTTAATTTTCCTTAAATAACAGAATACTTGTGTACTGCTGTTACTATAACTGTATGCACTCACTGGGTCTAAGGGAGATGTCTGAAGTCCTTCATTTAAATTATTTTATGATACTACTGTTTTCTCTATTTTTGAGGTTTTGTTTTGTTGTTGGTTTTTTGTTTTTGTTTTTTTTTTTCTTTTTCTTTTTTTAAGGGAAGAATAATATAAGCATTCATTTAATGCAAGGAAACTCAGCCCTTGGATGTATAACCATGTAATTTTATATAAGTATTTAGAATACTGCATGGTTGACAAATATATCTAGTTCTTTACTAAAAATAAACCCGCTTCTACACCTATTTCAAAATTGAATTTGAAGCCTATAAAAGACCAACTGACTTTTTAGTTGTAATGAACCGTAAGTGACTTTGCACAGTTGATACACCTGTGTGTACTGTAGGAGGCCAGGGCTCGGCAGAGGATGTATTCTGGGTGTACTGGTATATATATATAGGTGGTAATTTGCTTTGTTTATATATTACACACACACACAACATAATCAGAATTTTTCTGAGTGATAATTTTATAAAAACCATCATTTACATAATTTATATAAGAAACTTATGTAATTTTAATCAAAATTTAAAGTAATATCAAAAATGCTTTAAGATTCTGTATTTTGGGAGTACTTCCTATGAAGTGGTATGGCTACATCGTGTGAAGTATTTATTTCCTTCTTTAATTTTGGAATAGCAGTTTTTATTTTAAATAAAATCCCACTTATTTTTAAGAAATTCAGGGACGATTGGGTCTCATTGAAGATACAGTATTTTTGTAGTATTTATAAACTATCCTAAATGATAGACTCTAGAAAGCATTTTTGTCATATGAAAGTAAACCAGTCCTTTATATAGATCATTTCAAATAACTCTGTGAACAGTATACCTACTGGGTTATGATCTATGAAGTGGCATAGAATCTACCTTTGCACTGGATAGTTTTTCATTCACATCTCCTCTGCCTTAGTCAAAATGGCGACAGTACAGAAAATTTTATCAAACCTCAGAATATAGTAGAAATAATTAAGCTGTTGAATGAGTCTTAAAAATCATACTACTGTTAAGTGGACCAAGTTCGGTGAAGCAGAATGTGACAAAGGTTGATTTATAAGGAAGGAACAACTCGAGGACACTGGGGACGATAACTTTCCACTTGAGAACTACTTTATGTTTTACTGTAATTTTTTAATTTTTTTTTGTTCTGTTTGTTGTTTTGCAAAAGAAAATAGTATTTACAGGTGGCTTCTTTTAAAATATAAAATATAAAGCAGGAATGTATATGAAATGTCAGATTTTATTGTATTTGCAGAGTATTAGCTTTGAAATTGAATAAAGAAAGCTGTTTGTAGTTTTAAAATGCCTTATTGGTATCAATTAGAAATTTCTTCTATTTTTTGATGTACTTAGAGCTTTTTGAGTATAGAATTTTAAATGGCAGGATTTTACAGTGTTTACATGCAAGTGCATTTTATAAGTGTTCTATATGTGTAAAATAGTATTTTCAACTGGAAAGTGTTGGCTAGCGCAAAAGGCCTAGCCTTTTTCTGGTTCCCATGATGTTGCCTACACTGCTAGACTACAGTTTAGTTTTGCTTTGTATCATAAGGCCAAGAAATTCCGTGTTGTTTGTAAATAGAATAATTGAAAAAGCAATAAAACATTTATTGAACAAAAGAAACCTTGTTTGGCCCAGAGTTTATGTTGAACCAAGTTGTTCACAGAAATTTAAATTTCTTTAGATTCATTTCTGTTAATCATCAGTTATTAATAATCACATCCATTCATTAATAGTTGCTTTAATGCTTGGCATCTGAGAGAATACTAATGCTTAATAGCAGTCAGATACTGATCACTGCACTCCCTGTTTCAGAATTCTGTACATCAGACCTATTCATCGTTGTTCTCCAATTTCTTCATTGACTGCTACTAACTATTAGTTGTTAGTTGTATTTTATTTCTATTTTTTCTTGTTAACCAGTTTTTTTTTTTTTTTTTTTTTTTTTTTTTTTTTTTTTTTTTTTTTTTTTTTTTTTTTTTTCCATTTTTTTTTTTTTTTTTTTTTTTGTGGGAGTGGGCTCTCCTTCATTTGTTCAAATCATGATATGAAACTGTCATGATTTTTATTGTATTCTGTAGATGGTGTCAATCAGTTTGTCAGAATTAAACATGCTTTTTTTTTATTAGTTGTAATTAGTTTTTCATGTTGTCATTAAGCCGTCACTAGCTGAAACTAATCTCTTCTCTATCTTTTCTTTTCTTTTTTTTTTTTTTTTTTTTTTTTTTTTTTTTTTTTTTTTTTTTTTTTTTTTTTTTTTTTTTTTTTTTTTTTTTTTTTTTT